>SJYA01000123.1:14910-91149 GCA_006410615.1 Neotragus moschatus
GGACTGTAGCCTTCCAGGCTTCTCCGTCCATGGGATTTTCCAGGCAAGAGTACTGGAGTGGGGTGCCATTGCCTTCTCTCTGTCCTCTGCTAACATATATTCATCGCACCTCTGAGTGGCCTTATGGAAACTAAACTCTTTAGGGTATTAGGCCAGCATTTATCAAAATTATGATAATAAATGTGAAAATAACTCAGACAGTAGTTGTTCAGTTAATGATAGCTTCCACCTCTCTTCTTAGAAATATTATAAAAGGATCTTAAACTCTGATGAAACCCTTATTATAAAATTAGATTTCATGACAGGTCTTCAGGAGAGATCTGGGGCTAGCCCAGTTCTCCACAAGTCAGACCACATAAATTGTTACCCGCTGCCTACGGACAACGATTTCATCTAAAACCAGTGCTTTGTGAATGACTGCAGTGATGGACCGTGAATTCCTCCCTCCTGATCCTCACCAGAGCAACACTTTAGTCAAATGTGAAAAAGAAAGAGAAAAAATATTTCAAGGACCAGGCACCAGTCCCCACACCATGAGGGAATGACATCATTTTAAATCCTTCTAGCTGTATCAGCTGCGAGGACACTTTATGAGGGAATCAGTAGTGCTCGAACTTTAATTATGCTTAATTGGATTAACTGTCAGCAGAAAGTAAATGCAGTGTTCGTGCTATTTTAAGGAACGGGGTTTGCAATACTATAAACAATAAAGTGGAGTACATGAGCAGGCTGGAAAGGAACTCATTTTACAAAGTCTTAGATGTCAGCTCTAATCAGAAGTGACCCTCTCCTGCCTGTTTTCAGGCAGCTAACTCAATAGACTGCCAAGCCAGCAGACTTTCTTGACCAGACAGAGCAACAGCTCCCAGAGTTCAAAAATCAATAACCATTTTCTAAAGGGCAAGTAGACTGGGGATGGGAGATATGTGTACACTTTGATTCAAAAGCATTACAATAGAAAAGTTTTTAACTAATAATGATAACTGACCTTCTTCGAGTACTACATGCCATACATCAATTTGTTCTACCCATGTCTTCTACCCTTACACAACTTTGTAACTATTATTTTACAGATACAGAAACAGAAGACTACCAGCTGTGAAATTCCATTTCTAATTTTATTCTAATTAAAGTTCTTTATGAACACATACACACAAAGAGACTCACAGCCTTCATTGCTCACTCCACACCTAGGACAGAAACAGACTGCCCAGCCCTTTGTCTCTTCATCAGACAGAGGCCATGTTCAGTACAGACACTCTAACACGCACCATCAAGGACTCCCTTTTCCACCTTCTATCCAAAAGCAGAGTAAGGGGAAGGAGAAGAACAATAATGTTAAGGAAATGAAGAGTATTTATACTATCCAATGGGAATTCTTTCATATTTAAAACAACAAATTCTAGACCTAGATTTCAGAAGGTCAACACTTACTTTAGCTTTTCTATTCATTATGCCCTGATCTACAAATACACACGTCTCAATGTAAGGTTGGTAATGTTGGTTTTCAGAGTAGCCCATTTACCTTAGGAAAATACAATGTGCCTGTGTGCTCAGAATCTGTTTCGGAGGATCCGCTTAAAAACATTTCCCTATCAATCATGCTTATTCAGTAGTTATAGAATAGCCACTACCATAATGAAAGGAGTCTAAACAGTTTTAAATTTTGGATCTTTTTAGCTTACATGAATTTGGTTGAACAATATTCATACTGTTCTGTTTATGGTATAAAGCCAAACCACCTGCACACTAAACATGCGAAAACATTCACATTTCATTTCTTTATAAAAATGAGAATCTACCATACTAAATCAATGAAATAAAGAAAACTTTCATAATACACCAATGGTTGTTTGGAGATGGGCTATGGGGAAATGTGTGAAGGAAGGATTAGAAAGGGATACAAGAAAATTTGTGGGGTGATGGGTATGTTTCTATCTTGATTTTTCCAGAAGTTTCATGGAGGAGATATATGTGTGTGTGTGTGTGTGTGTGTGTATACACATATATATCAAAACATTAAATTGTACATAATAAATATATGAAATTTATTGCATATCAATTATGACAACAAAGCTAGGGAAAGAAAGAAAGGAAGAGAGAGAGAAACAGAAAGGAAGGAGCAAAGAAACCTGTTATAATTTCCTGAAGGGCAACCAGGTCTAAATTAAATCAGAAATTAAAGCAGTAAAACGACAAATTGTGTGCTTATGTAGTTTAAAACTTAAGAGATGACCATTTACATGATGAAGATACAAGTTGGGCAGATAGTAGAAGTTAGCTTTGTGTACCCTTCTTTAAAATAAAGTGGAATAGAAATCCACATTAATGAGCCCTACGTTTTATAATGAATTGGAGTGAAACTGATGATTTGTTCAAGCTCTATTCAAGTTCATTAACTTAATGTAATATACAGTGACAAGAATCTTATCTACCATGATTATAATTAAAATGTAAATGTTCAGTATATCCATTTCACCCTCAACTCTAAGCATCTAAAACAGGCCTCATGGTGTAATTTGGCTGCTTGTAAGATTATACAAAATAATACTTGTAGAATGATATTCCATATGACCTATTATTATTTGAAAGCTGTTTCTGTACTAATAGTAAAAATAAAGGTAAAAATAAACATAACTCTTTATATTCTATGGCTTTGTTGGAATGTTTTTCTTACTCAAAGCTTAATTTCACAAGCTTTCATCCACCTCTTCTGCTAAATAGGAACCAACAGTCAGAAGATGATAGGTAAATGAAAAGAGAACTGAATTTTCACTAAATTCTTTCCAGAAAGCAAAGAATAAAACCCAAGCATCACAAAATAGCCCTGCTTTAATTCCTAACAAGACACCACCTGTTAAAGTTTTTTTTCAGTTTTATCAGCTTGCTTCTTTGCATCTCTAACTGTAAGAACAAGCGCCTAATAAATGGAATTTGCAATACAAAGTTTACTTGGCCAAGGCAACTCCTCTGGCTACAATACCCCCTTCTCTCTACTCTATGTATGTTGTAAACATTCTTTGCCTTCTATTTTAGGGAAATTATGAGGACAAAACTGTAAGTAAAATATGTGTTGATGTGAACCTAATTTGTTGCTGTATTTTCTGGTTAAAAAAAAAATTAAATCCAAAGACAACTTATTTGATTTACTAACATCTTGTCCTGTCTCTGCCAGCTGAGAATGTTAAGATGAATAAGAAATAGGCTCTGAACCCATACATTCTTACTGGTTGTTTTTGAAGTAATACACTCCTCCCTACTGCCTGGAAAATAACCATAGCCAACATTCCCTGAGTGCTCCCAGTCACCCCAGCAGCCAGGACTCTGGGACACCCTGTCACTCCCCAAGATCCAGTAACTAGAGGATTAATGGTGAGCACAGATGAGCTCTAAGCCCTCACTGAGGCACTTGGCTAGAGTCTGCACCAGTATTAGACATTTTAACACCAATCCAGACCGTGATGTCAATTTTATTTTTAAAAACTCTTATTGGAGTTGAGGAGGTGATTAATTTCAACCCTGGAGATACAGGAAACTGAGAAAGCAGATGAAACATGAGTTGAGTGTGAAAGTGACCAACCTGATTCTTTCAACTCCTGTCTAGTCTTTTTTCTTTTTTTCCTTTTATGTTTCTAATTGCCTATATATTAGGAAAAAAGGCTGTTGGTTTGCATGTTTTGTTTGTTTATTTGTAAGACTACTGTGCTAAGTAAGAGAAAGGAGCTTCTGATCAAAAGCAGAAGGATCCTCCTGAAGACCATAAAAGGCTTTGGCCTTGAAGTCTTAAGCCAGTAGTTTCAGTTGCACAGAAATCACTTTGTTTATTTACTGGCCCTGAAGTGTTTTCTGGAAGGTTGAGATTAGGCAGCCAGGAACTCCTTTGTTAAGTGGATACTAAATCC
The DNA here is from genome assembly GCA_006410615.1 of Neotragus moschatus. Taxonomy (NCBI): domain Eukaryota; kingdom Metazoa; phylum Chordata; class Mammalia; order Artiodactyla; family Bovidae; genus Neotragus; species Neotragus moschatus. The sequence continues at coordinate 18,813 of SJYA01000123.1, forward strand.
CTTTTGAAGATATTTGCAAGTAAAATAACTACTAAAGGCAATTTTATGAAATACAAGTATTCTGAATCCCTTGTATCTGAGTCGAATATAACCAACATAGCATTATTGGGAACTTACTTTTTCAATATCATTTCTTGGGTCCTCCGAAAAATTTCTATCATAATAGAAAAGCTTATGTTATTCCAGTTTTATTGGAATAGCATAATAATTTAACTTTTATTAAATAAAAATTCTTTTCAACTTTTTCTATCTTCTTCCCAGTGATGAGCTCAGTTGGAGCCTATCAAGTGGGAAGTGGGAAAAATGAAACATGTTGGAAAAATTTTTAGTGTCATACATAAATTAGAGAACCAAATTAAAAACTAAAGTGCAGTTATCAAACATTTTTTCACATCACTGTTATAATTCTAAAAATAGATTTAAAACATCTAGAGGTTAATAGGAGAAGGCAATGGCACCCCACTTCAGTACTCTTGCCTGGAAAATGCCATGGACAGAGGAGCCTGGTGGGCTGCAGTCCATGGGGTCGCTAGGAGTCGGACACGACTGAGCGACTTCACTTTCACTTTTCACTTTCATGCATTGGAGAGGGAAATGGCAACGTACTCCAGTGTTCTTGCCTGGAGAATCCCAGGGACAGGGGAGCCTGGTGGGCTGCCATCTATCCGTCGCACAGAGTCAGACACTACTGGGGTGACTTGGCAGCAGCAGAGGTTAATAAGGCTTTAAAGTTGAAATATTTCAAGATCATTGAGGAATAGAAATTTAATTGAAACTTAGGAAGTTATTTCATCAACTATTTTTTTCTTGAAGTACAGTTAATTTATTTAGTTTCAAATATATAGCAAAGTGGTTCAGTGATATATGTGTGTGTATGTATACATATATATTTTTTCAGAGTCTCTCCCGTTACAGGTTATTGTAAGATACTGAGTATAGTTCCCTGTGCTATATAGGAGGTCCTTGTTTACTATTATATATATAGTAGTGTGTATATGTTAATCCCAAACTGCTGATTTCCCACCCCCATTATGTTGTTGTTCTTGTTTAGTCACTAAGTCATGGCGATCTTTTTGAGATTCCATGGACTGTAGCCTGAGAGGCTATTCTGTCCATGGGAATTCACAGGCAAGAATGTTGGAGTGGGTTGCCATTTCCTTTTCCAGGGAATCTTCTTGACCCAGGGATTGAACCACATCTCCTGTTTAGTACCCAGATTCTTTACCACTGCGCCTCCTGAGAAGCCCCATTAATTGAAACTTAAGATCTCAAAAAATAAATTGACTTACCAAAAATAAAAACATGAAACCATCACAATATTGTAATTATCCTCCAATTAAAAAGAAAATTTTAAAAAATGACACTTTGTAAATGTTTATAGATATCAGAAGGTACTTGTCTAAAAAGATAAATGTTTTCACTTGACTCAGAGCTAATAAGCAATAATTGCAAACAGTGACTGAGCCTTGAATTTACGGATCTCTTTTATAAGGAGCAGAGCTGGGTGGTTGAATGATCATATTAAGCCAATCAGATAAGACTGTAACACTTGCATAAATATTAATTGCTGTCCATCTATTTCTAGTTTAGAGTTTAAAAAATATATCATTCCTAATCTCATTAATTATACATTAGCATTTAAAAGAAAAAATTTTAGCTTGTTAGAAACATCTTTATTACAAGTCTTGTTAAACATTTCATGCATTATGAATGCATGTTACTTTCATTCACCCAAATTCAACTGTGCTGAATACAGTAAGCAAATGAATAGAAACATCTTTATTTCAAGCCTTTTTTTAATAAGATATAATTGACATCATATTATTTTCAGGTATACAACATGATTCATTATATATACATTAGCACTTTAAATAACGACTAGCTAGAAGGTCACATAGCTAAGAAGAGTCATTTTTAAATACTGACAACCAGGTCACTGAAGATTTGAACTTAGTATATTATTACAAAAGAATAAATTTCAAAGCAAGTTCAATATCACTAATAAAACTTGTATTAAGCACTTAACACAATCAGTTAACAGTCAGACTGTTTCTTAATATTCTTAACATTTTTCCTATCTCTATTCCTTGAATGTGTTAAGTCAAAACAGGTCCATGTTTACAACAATATGTCTTAGATTTGAAATTCTGCATTTCCATTGCTACCTTCTAAACCCCAGCCCTCAAATATCTCCTGCCTTTATTACTATCATAGCCTTTGTGTACCATGAGAAATTTTTATTTTGAAAATAGCAAAAATTTTTATTTTGAAAACCTTAACCCAAACAGGGTTGAGCCAAAAAGGCCTTTATTGCTTAAAGAACAAAAATGTCCAGAAGAGAATTTGGTTTTAAGAGTCTATCTTTCTCTACTTCTTGTCTCTACATTTCTGTGTTGGCTTCATTTTCAGTCTGGCAGTGTCCTTAAAGTGGGCATCTGGTTGCTACCAGCTCTAGGCTTCTAACACACAGCCTCATCAAAAAGTCCATCAGAAAGAGATGTGCCTCATTCTCTTTGGTTAAAAGTAGGTCATTATTCTCTAAAAGAGATGAGACACTATTCTGATTGGCCAGATCTGAATGACTGTCCACATCCAGGACTGGATTGGAATGAAGAACATCAAAACCACACAAGCTCAGAATAAAAAAGATGGTTCTTTCTAAAGCAGCACTAATAAAAACATAAGAGCTACTTATGTAATTTTAATGTTGTTGTAGCCACATTTTTAAAAAGGAAATGGAAATCGGTGAAATTAGTATATTAAAACTGTCTAGAATAGGAAATGGCAACCCACTCTAGTATTCTTGCCTGGAAAATTTCATGGACAGAGGAGCCTGGTGGGCTACAGTCCATGGGGTTGCAAAGAATCAGACATGCCTGAGCTACTGAGCATGTACAGTATTTTAAGATTTATTTTATTCAACCCAATATGTGAAAATACTGTCATTTCAGTATATTGTTGAAGCAAAACATTATTAATGAAACACTTTGCTTTTTTTTAAAAAAGTGCAGTAACTTTTCAAAATCCAGTCATATTTTACACTCCCATCATAGCTCAATTCAATTAGAAATTCAATTCCTCAACTGCTCTGCCCTCAAGTGTTCAATGCCATTTGTGGCTAGTGTCCATCATATTGGACAGCACAGCTCCAGAATCTAGACGGCACTGTAACATTATCTAACAAAAAATGAATGCTATTGGTTGGCAAAAGAGCAGATATACACTATAGTTCCTGGTTGGTTTCCTTGATTTCTGTCTGTCCATACTCTTGTCCTATCAATAAACAGACCAACAATATGACCAAGCAGTTAAACAATGTAGATAATAATTTACATCCCTTTTCCAATCAGTCCTGATTTTTCCTAAACTTAACTTGTTGTACTATTTCCATGTCTAAGTTCTGCCTGAATTTTCATTACTATACTTTGTCACATGTTCACTCATCTCTCTAGGAGGGGGTATCATTTGCAAGGGGCAAAACATCCTAGGAAACATTTGGAAATGTGGGAGGAGAGGGACACTTCAATGGGTTTGGTGACTAGGGTTTGTAATTTTTGTATTTAATGGGCCAGGGCCAAGGATACTAACCATTCTTCAATAGAGGAGAAAGCCATAAACAAGAAGACTTATTCTACCCAAAATGCCTATAGTGGTCCTAGCTAAGAAATACTACTAATCTACTGAAAATCAAACAAACAAACAAACAAACAAAGAAAAAACCTCTCTGGGAAAAACAAACAACTAATCAGATCTGAAGCACTAACTGATTTCTATGGTACAAATATTCCCACCATGGCTTATTCAAATTGCCACCATGAAATGTTTTAACAAATGGATACAAAAATTATCTGTTAAATATGGCTCCTATTGCTGAGAAATATGAAAAAAAACGATATAGCATAGTCACTTTTCCTTGAATCATTAAAAACTTAGTATATGCAAAAAATTCACAGTGATGATTACCTTTATCTAATGAAAATCACTGACTTGAGGAGCAAATGATGACTTTAGACTACAATTTAATGTTTTAATTTTTTGTGATGAGAATGTAGCAATGTAATACTTGTATATATGTGTCTGTGTGTAAAACTTAAAAGATAACATTGGCAACTATTATAGTATTTTGGATGGAGACTGAAACTGTAGTCCTGAAAGTTCTCTTATCCTCAGTTTCCTTATATTTGCTTGAAGATACATGAAAAAGAGGCTTCCATTAAGAAATATACTTTGTTCCATACAAAAGTTTCAAATTTTGAACTTGTGTATTTAATCTACTAATTCCTATTTATGTTTTATTAGGTCTGAAACCTAAGTCCGAGTAAACCTTGAAAGGATAAAATATTGAAAGGTCATACACTGAGAATTCCTTCAATAACTTTGGGAAATCTGTAACTTTGAGACTTTTTTTTTTTAACAATGTATATGCTACTTTTCTATTGATTTCCAACTTTATAATGATAAAAACATAGTTTCGTAATTTTTAAACTTAAACTAAGCCTAAGAATATTTTCACTCATGGCCATATATAATGAAAAAGAATGATTTTAAAAATTTGAAAATGGCAACAGTGTCTTAAGTTTAATGAGGAAGCAAGCCAAGTTAGGTTTTTAAATTATTTTATTTGGACTAAATATAAGTCGGTTTGAATTTTGTACCAATTTGGAATTGTGTGCATATACTGAAATAATGATTAGCTGATACACTATTTTCTCTTAAGAAATTAGATCCAAGGATGTATAGTTCAGTTCAGTTCAGTTCAGTCGCTCAGTCATGTCCGACTCTTTGCGACCCCATGAATCACAGCACGCCAGGCCTCCCTGTCCATCTCATATTCATTGCCAGTACTGTCAAAATAAAACATAAGCTTTGGAATTTAGAGAAGTATTCTTATCAGGGAGAAAACCCAGGATTTTTACTATGGAATGAAATACTTGTCTTCCTTAAGAAAATTATGACATCATAGTGCCCCCTATTGTTTAAAGTGGGGTATGCATTAGAAATTGTTCCCAAATTACATACAAACAAGTGGACGCTTTGGTAATTTGTGGTGATTTTTATAGCAGCAACGAACATTAAAAATAAATAAATAAATCTCCTTGACTTTTAAGAGAGCATATATAAATAGCTTCAGTTTTATAACTTGAATAATCTGCCCAAAAGGGAAATTCTACAAGCTCCAGAAGGTACAAATTAAAATCAAATTGTGTGACAATAAAAGTGAACTTGCTTTCATCTCTACATTAAATTAATATGCTTTATGTTTATTTCGTTAAAATAATGACCCCAACAGACACCACTGTTGCCCCCAAATACTTAAGTACCATGTAAAAATAGCCTAAATACAGGTTATGCCAGAGGAAAGAGGGAGGTGTGCTTGATGGACTGGCCACATGGTGGCAACATTTCATCACACAAATGCAAATAAACCAACATTCGACACTGGAAATCCCCTGGATTTAAAGAAACTACTTTAAAATAGAGTAAATAAAGGCTCCCTTTCTTTATGGTACTTTTCTCCTTATACAGTGCTACTTCGCTTTCTCTATAGTAAAGTGAATATTACCTAAAATCCTACCAGTATGCAGATACTTTTTATTTTGTGGTCAAGTATGCCATTTCCCACCGATAATCTGGTTTACATGTAATGAATATTTTATTTCAACCTTTTAAAATATTCCATTAAATTTAAATTTTTATGTGTAAGGGGTTTGTTGATTGTTCTGCTTGGGATAATTATATATTTCTGAAGCATGTTGTGGAGTAGGGGTGTCTCTGTAACCTGTTCCAAATCTATGTCCCTGTTCAACTACTCCCACAGCCCCTCCGTGGTAGGAGAATCCTAAGGAAGCCTTCTGGACTCCACAGCTGTTCCTGGCATCTGAACTGCAAACAGCCCTAGGGCTGAAGAAAATCTGATTATGTTTTAGTGGAAGCTCCTAGAGTGGAGAAATAAGACGTTCCAGCTCTCCTGACAGCTGCGCCCAAAGTGGTTTTCTAAGAGAATCTCAATTGTCTTTATTATTGTCAATTAAACAATTAAGTCTGCAATGTTTAAAAGAACCAAGAGGTAATATTTGATCAAGTAACTGTAATAAAAATAAAAGATACTTTTTTTTTTTTTTTTAAACTAAGCAGATACCTTCAGGGCAGGTTTATCTACAATGGAAGTTAACTCATTTCCTGAAGTCTCCTAATATGTGTACTAGTATTTGCACACATCTTTAAGACGATAATGGATGATAACCTCTCTATCCATAAGCATGTAAACCCAAAGACTCAGTACTCTTAGAAACTAACCACTGTCCTTGTATTATTCTCTGGTCAGAGTATAGTGCTCCAACCCTCTCACAGATGGGCACCCTAAGTCATTAGAAAGGCAGGAAAAATAACAATGTCTTTTTTACAAACTCAATACTGTTGAAAGAGCATCCAATGGCTAAATTCTAAAAAATTGGCCAATGACATTTTGGCTTAAGAAATATCCATATCTTATCACTGAAACATTAGTTATAAAATAATAGGCATTAAAAAGTGTATAATTAAGACTAAACTATAATTTGCATGACAAGTTAATAATGGCTCAAGAGAATGTTGGGCTTCCCAGGAGGCTCAGTGGTAAAGAATCCAGCTGTCAATACAGGAGACATGCGTGCAATCCCTTGGTCAGGAAGATCCCCTGAGAAGGAAATGACAATTCGCTTCGGAATTCTTGCCTGGGAAATCCCAAGGACAGAGGCACCTGGCAAGCTACAGTCCATGGTGTCACAAAGAGTCAGGCACAATTCAGCAGCTAAAACAAGAGGATATTACTGATGCATTCCAAGTATGCATTCCATGGAAATAATCAGACATGAAAAACTTATGATTTGCCACTTAAATAACTTAGGATATGTGAACATCACAGTCAACTAAATATATACATGTATAAATATTTATTTATAATACATAAACCCACACATATATTTGAAGTCACAGAGCAAAGATGAAAGGAAACATACTGAATTATTCACAAAATTTTTTATTCATTAAAATCTGTGTATTCTGACTACTTTTACACAAGATTTCAATACTAGTACTCCCAGAGAAGCCAATGGAGCAAGTATAGTATAGTGAATAAAATATTATAGAGGCCCACTATGTATGTTTGTGAAATGATGATATATTTTCTGGTTGCCACTGATGTTGGAAAGTATTCCTAGAAAGAAACTTAAGTCTTGAGGAAAATTTGTGTTGTTAGTAATTTACTTTTAATTTGTAGGCAGACAAAAATTTTAGGATACTTGGCCACCCTTGCTCCATAGACCACAAATCTACAGAACCATCAATAACCTCAGTCTCCACGAAGGACAAATAACATGTAAGGAAGCTAAAGATAAGTTTTGTGCTGACCTGTTGTAAGGAGAAGATGGAAACGGGGATTTTGTTCCTCGGCAGTAAGAAGCACACATGTATAAATGTTTGTATTAATTATATATGCATGGACAAATCATCATAATTATATCAATTATAATTTATATTTAAGATCATTTATATCTTCTAAAAATAAAATTATCACTTATTTCTTAAACATGATTTCATAAAATTGCTCTGAAACCTCAAAATATATAATAATTTTTGTCTCCATTCTTACCAGTAGGTGGTGATAGTCTGAAAGTTCCCTTCAATTTTTAAATTATGTATGTTTATTGTTCTTTACAGTGTGATATGAAAAAGCAAAAATAAATAAATTAATAACAAAATTATCTATTTTAGTGTAATGAATATAGACTTTAGCACAATGACACAGAATTTCCTTATTGCTTATGAAGCTCCCATACATCCTACAGTCAAGTAACAGAAAGAGATGAAAAATGCCTGATCTTCAGTTGAACTATTATGGGAAATAAATGCATAATGCCTATAATATTAACACAAAGTCAAGAGGTAAATGTAAAAGGATGTAAGTTAGAGATACAAAATAAATTCCCCAAAAGAAGAAAAGAGGTAAAATTACAAGACAATTTTCACAGGAAATTAGGAAGTGGGAATGGAGAACTCTGATAATAAAGAAAAAGGAAGCAATGGAGAATGTAATTTACTGGCTGGCTTATGTCTGAGTTTCTAACACTGGCAGCAATCTCAATTCCCACACTGAATAAACACAGCATCTAATTTCAACTGCCTACTGTTCATACCCAATATTTACCATCTCAATAATGAGTCAATATCTCTTAACATGTTTTTGTTTAGAAAAGGACTTTCTTTTGAGGGATTTTGTTCTCGATAAAAAGTTGCAGCCTGAACATATTCTTTTATAATATTTGTTGTTCAGTCTCTCCGTCATGTCTGACTCCTTGCAATGCCATGGACTACAGCATGCAAGGCTTCCTTGTCCTTCACTAAATCCCTGAGCTTGCTCAAACTCATGTCCATTGAGTCAGTGATGCCATCCAACCATCTCATCCTCTGTTGTCCCCTTCTCCTGCTTTCAATCTTTCCCAGAATCTTTTCAAATGAGTCAGTTCTTTGCATCAGGTGGCCTAAGTATTGAAGTTTCAGCTTCAGCATCAGTCCTTCCAATGAATATTCAGGACTGATTTCCTTTAGGATTGACTGGGTGGATCTCCTTGCAGTCCAAGGGACTCTCAAGAGTCTTCTCCAGTACCACAGTTTGAAGGCATCAATTCTTTGGCACTCAGCCTTATGGTCCAACTCTCACATCCATACATGACTACTGGAAAAACCATAGCTTTGACTATATGAACCTTCATTGGCAAATAATGTTTCTGCATTTTAATATGCTGTCTCAGTTTGTTATAGCTTTTCTTCCAAGGAACAAGTGTCCTTTAATTTTATGGCTATTAAATATAGATAAAATAGACATCTAATTTCATGAAAAGACATAAAGAAAAATTTAACTTTCAAAATAGCACAGTTATTTAATTCAACTCCACACATGCATCCTGTATTTGTATACAAATTTTCCCCCAAATATTTAGCTATTAACCTTTCTAGTTTAACTTTCTTCTGCATTAGCCTAAACTACATCAAACAAGGTTAGTCACTAAGAGTGTGTTTAAGATAATAAACAGCCTACTCTGAGTAAACCTGAGATTGGAGGCCATCATTTTGAGTTCCAGCTGGTTTAGATATCTGCACTTAATGGGCACTGGTCATATATTTTTTCTTTTACATCCTTTTTATTCCTTCATTGTATCTACTATTTCTTCTCTACATCATTCTGCTAAAACCTATATCTCTCACTGGCACTTTACAAAAGGAACATTTGGCTTTATCACCATTCAGCATGAAGAACTTAATTAGGTATTTATTTTTAAAGGTAACAGGATAGCCTGGTGCTGACTGTGTAGTATTTTGTCAGAGGTCCATGGTCTAGTCTTCTGTGACTCTTGCAGAAATTTGTCCAGGGCCATACAATCATTAAACCTGTAATATATGCACTTTTTCTTGCAGCTGAAGCTCTAAAGCTGACAACAAAAAGGATAATTCTTCCCAATTTTAAAAGAAGCATCAGAGAAGCTATGTGGAACTTGCTAAATGATGGCCCCAAATAAACAGACATCTTAGCCCATCAACCTTACAAAGGTATATAAGAGATAGTGAGGAGAAAGATTCAAGGATGATAAAGACAACAGATTTTTGGAGAGAATTTTCAGAGGGCCAGGCAATCTTCCAGTCCTATGGGTTGATTTCCTAGGGAAAAATGTGTTTCTTACTTACTTTGAAACCAATGGGAAAGATTCAACGCAAACACTTGGAGAACTTGATCTGGGATTTCTAGAGTTCATGGCATGCTGGAACAAGTGTCTCATTCTCAGTTAGAGATGTGCTTACACTAAAAATACATCAGTATCTTGATAGATAGGTGTGGGAAGCACCTACGTATTCCCCATAGGGCTCAGTGATCCAGGGACATCCTAAAATAGTGAGACATGAATTGTTTCCAGAAGGACCAAGCAGAAAAATTTGAAATGTTCTGTGATATAGAAAATAAAGGGGAGCCTAATTAAATCATCAGGAAGAAATGACCTTTCTATTCTCTGCATAGTTATGCCATTTGTAAATACATGGATTCATTTACTGCATTTTAAGTTTGACATTTAGGAATCCTGTTTCACATTTAAATTAGTTAATTGAAATACATGAACAGTTGAAAATTCAAATCTATGGAGCAAAGTATGTTCAGTGAGGTCTAGTTGCCATCCAATCTCTTATGGCCTGCTCATAGATAGATAATAAATAGAGGTATAGATAACAGATCTATAAATAGGTCTCTATATATATTAATAGCACACATTTATATTATATATGTCATATATATATACACACACACATATACATCCGTACAATACACACATGCACTTGCAGAGAGACAGACAGGGAGAGAGGGAGATTTTATAGATACACAGCACTCCACTGCGTGGATATTTAATAGTTTATTGAGCAATTGTTGATTCACAGATATTTGATTATTTGCAAGTTTTTTTTTTTTTTTCCTTTGCAAATAGTAGCTGGACTTAATACCCAGAGAAGGAAGTGGATGAGTCAGGGAACTAGTCAACTAGTCTACTCAAAGCCTTACAATGTGTAAGGCTTTGAAGGCCATAGTAAGAATTTTGAACTTTATTCTAAGAACATCCACAGTCATTGAAAGTTTCAAGCTGAGGACTGACATACTGCGCTATTTGTTTTTATCTGCACCATGTGAACTGATGAGAGGCCCAGAAAGATGACTACTGGATGAATTGCAAAGATATCTCTCTGTTCAGGTCAGTTCAGTTGCTCAGTCATGTCCGACTCTTTGTGACCCCATGAATCGCAGCACGCCAGGCCTCCCTGTCCATCACCATCTCCCAGAGTTCACTCAGACTCACGTCCATCGAGTCAGGGATGCCATCCAGCCATCTTATCCTCTGTCGTCCCCTTCTCCTCNCCATAAAGTGATGGGATCAGATGCCATGATCTTCATTTTCTGAATGTTGAGCTTTAAGCCAACTTTTTCTTTTAGGAAGATCATTTCTAGTTATGAAATAACTCATTTGCTTACCCCAAAGCCTACAATTATAAATAATTTCCTAGGAAGCAGGTTGGTATAGTCAACTAGAGTTTGCAAGATACTTAAAAATAGGTTTCCATGATTAAGATTTATGTTTGCATTCCCTGGCCCCAGTGCATATGTATTTATTTAACATTTCAGAGTACATATAAAAATCCCACAGATTATAAATTAAGAAAATGCAGAGTAATTTCAATATGTGCACAGACTGAAATCTGAAAGAGCTTCATGTTCAATGAGAGTCCTGAAGGTCATTTAGTTTTTCAGAATCTGTGAAACTTTTCCAAAACCATGCCATTAGCTCTCCTGTGGTCTTACACATTACAGCTAATAGCACAGTTATGGCTCATGTAGTTAAACAGTGATATTGCTTTTTTCTCCCAGAAGATCTTCATTTTAGACTTGTATAGTCATCTTCATTGTACAGTGGTATGGATTCATATTGCAGCAGCCAGAATAAAGTTTTCAAGATAAGTTCTCTCACTAAATACCAGATTTTCTGTCAATTAACCAAACCACTGAATCTCATTCGGTTCTAACATATTTTTAAAGACTATTTTTTAAAACTTTGTGTTTCCAAGCAAAGATTCAGGTTGTTTTTTATTATTATCACTCAAATGACTTAAAGAACAATCTGCAAAGGATTTTCACTTGATCTTAGCCAAAAGGCCAAGAAGCGATGAAAGGATTTTCTTTTGTTTGTTTTCCTTGTGTTCTCATTTGTTTTGCTATCTTTTGCCTTGTGAAATGTGTAAACTCTTTCTCTAAAAATCAAAACAGTTACATTTTAATATTCTCGCTACAAATAACAAATCTTATGAGATTCTTGGTAATTGAAGTAAACCTTTATACTATAGATGGGGAGGAGGAAGAAGAAAAGGAATATATTTGAACCCTTACCATATGCCAGATGTTGTATTAAGCCACTGTACTAAGGGATTTTAATAATTATATTTTATCCTTAACACAATTCTGTGATGAGTATCAGTATCACTGTTTTAAACAAAGTTTTTAACAGGTTAAGGAATTTGCCCAAGAATCACATATCTATTGACAACTGATAATATGAACCCAGGTTTGCTGACTCTAGAGAGGAAGTTTCAAACCAGCACCCTGTGGCAGTATTTAATATCCAAGTATAACTTCTTCTGTTGTATAAAATATAAAACAAATGAATTTCCAATACTAAAAAGTTGTGATTATTATTTTTAAGTGTGTTTCTACCTTCTCCTAAAGATCAGAATATTGGCAACTTCCAGCCCTGCTCCCCACTGGCCACAAACATCTGGAGCTAAATACTGACATCACTTGAACTAGAGAAGTACTCCTTCCTTCCCCTGCCGGCCTCTGCGACACTGAGGCTGAAGCTTCATTTCTTCTGCTCATCCTGTGGGCACTGTGCTTGTCTTCCCCTCAACCCAGCTCACTCATTCACTGTCCCTGCCATGCCCCTGTGTGCACTTTCATCTCTCTCTTGCTCTAATGTCAGTGCGTGCATGCTAGGCGGCTTCAGAGACCCTATGGACTATAGCCCACCAGGCTCTTCTGTCCACGGGATTCTCCAGGCAAGAATACTGGAGTTGATGGCCATTTTCCCCTTCAAGGGATCTTCCCGACCCAGGGATCAAATACATGTCTCCTGCATTGGGAGGCAGGTTCTTTATGACCAGTACCGCCTAATGTCAGTGCTCCTAGAAAACTCTGTGCTGCCAATACTTTCACCCATTCTCCCTTCTCTGAAGACAACAATCAAAATAATGCCAACATCCAAACATGTATCTGGAGCTGAACAAAACAATTATAGGTAAGCAGTTATTTTTGCTGCTGTCATACATATGCATGTGTGCTAAGTCGCTTTAGTCGTGTCTGACTCTTTGCAACCCTATGAACTGTAGCCCACCAGGCTCCTCTGTCCATGGGACTCTCCAGGCGTGAATACTAAAGTGGGTTGCCGTTTCCTTCTCCATGGCAGCTTGCCAACCCTGGAACTGAACCCAAGTATCTTGCATCTCCTACATAGGCAAGCAGGTTCTTTACCACTTGTGCCAGTTGGGGGGCTGTCATACATGCTTATGAACAATAGCAGATATGCTGTTGCTAAAAAAAAAAAAATTATTTTTGTTTAACTTTACTTCTCTGAGTTACTGGAACACTTTCATTTGGGAGATTAAAAGGGTTCAATTCAAAAAAGACATCTAGGCCAAAGGGTACAAGTCTTGGCAATTTTAACTTTTCCTGTTGCACCCTGAAGGGAAAGCATTATGTTGTAGCACATAGAAAGGCTGCAACATCTGAATCCTGGGGTCATCTGAATCCTGCACTGCTTGTTGCCTTCTTATCCTCTAAGACTCCAGTAAAGCTTTGTCTTCAGGACACTCATTTTCCGAATCCATTTGACAGGCCTTGTTGCCCATAACACTTGTACATGTACTAGGAAATATTTGTTGTTATCTAGTCACTGAGTTATATACAAATCTTTGCAACCCTGTTACTTGTAGCTTGCATGACTCTTCTCTCCATGAGAATTTCCAAGCGAGAATTCTTTGGTGGGTTGCCACCTCCTTATCCAGGATATCATCCCAACCTATGGACTGAAACTGTGTCTCCTGCATTGGCAAAGGGATTCTTTACCACTGAGTCACTGCATGAGTTCCAGTATAGGAGGGTTCTATACGGCCAGCTGAAGGAGGAAGAAGAAGCCAAAACTTGAATTTTTATTGTGTTAGCCTTGTATGTCAATTGAAAATGGACAGTGACAGTGACACCTATATTCATAGGTGGCCTGGAAAGATATTTTGGATGGAAAGCTTCTCAGGAGGTAGATATCTCATCCATATTGTGTAAAAAGTGGCCAAAAGTGAGACTATATATAGATGCCTTGGAAGTAGCCAACTGGTTGAACTTCTGATAAGGACACTGGAAAGAACCAAAGTTCAGAAATAAGAAGTTATGGTATGTCAGGGGAGGTTCAACTTTGAGGTACCCAATATGTTGTTTTCTTCCTTTGTGTGCCGTTTCTCAAGGCCTCTCTGTTCCTTAAAAACAGGAACGAGTTTTTAAAAACTCTCTGTTCTCAAAAACAGTTCCTGGAAAACAGAGATGAGCAGAGCTGCACACAGTTCTCAGGACTGAGATCATGGGAAGAGCACCTGCTTGGATTCCCTTCAGTGACTCCCTTCAGTGCCCTTTTAGGACTATCCATTTTGTTGCAACTGGTGGAATTTCATTCTTTTTAATGGCTGAGTAATCATTTTATTGAACATATATAAGCATGCACTTCTGCAAATAAAGTACCCTTGTTTCCCCCAAGACTTGGGTCCCCTGCATCCTTCTCATAGACTCCAGTCCCCAGGTCCCAGTCTACAAAGACCGTGACAATGGGGTAGGGTATATGTCTGGCCAGTGTATATACTTTGTAGCAATTTTAATTCCTACCAAAAAAAAAGAAAAGTGCACCATTGAAAAAGGCCTGGAAAGTCAGAACACAAAATTATCTGACCAACTGACATTATCAAATATCATCAGCAACTTCAGATCTAGCCTGAAGGGTACATTAAAGGATTACCTGTAATGCACTAGTTACTTCTACACAAAGGTGGAGGGGCTTCCCTGGTGGCTCAGTGGTAAAAAATCTACCTGCCAGTACAGGAGATGAGAGTTTGATACCTGGATCAGGAAGATTCCAGAGAAGGAGATGGCAACCCACTCCAGTATTCTTGCTTGTGAATTCCCATGGACAGAGGAGCCTGGTGGGCTATAGTCCATGGGGTCTCAAAGAGTCAGTCACAAGAAAAAAGTAGGTAAGAATGACCATATATACCATCACTCCCATTGGCCCAATGGGGATTTTGTGATCCCCACCCTAAAACTCTGAGCTGTGCAGAAACAGAGGTCCTAAAAGCCAAAAGAATATGCTATTATCAAGGTAATCAGAAAAAATGCCATTATATCAGCTGCTGCCAAGGCACCTCACCCACCAGGATTTCTTGTGTCCAGAGACCAGCTAGCAGACAAAAACAGAAATCACCATGCTAACACAAGTAACTGACTCTGAGTGGCAGGAAATGATAGGGCTGCTTTTACACAATGGGGGCAGCAAAGAACACATGAGAAACCCAAGTTATCCATTTGGGTGCCTCCTGGTACTCCCTTGCTCCACTGAACAGGTACGTGCAGCAACTCAGGCCTAATAAGGATACACTCATCAAGCCTTCAGATTCTCAGGAATGAAGATTTGGGTCACACCACCATGTAGGTAACCAAGATATGCTGACATGATAGCTGAAAGCAAGGGAACTTTAGAAAGGATTTTGTAGATGGAAAAAGATGGGTACCAATGAGATCAACCATAGTGACCGAGGCAACTATAGTTCATCCTGTATACTGCTCTTCAGAGATTCTCCTCATGAAGACAGATCCATGGGAACCATTGGGGAGCTCCTCCCAAGTAAGTGTGCAGAAGTAAATCTGTGTGGAGCAAGTGGTAGACTGAAGCAGCAATGAAAATCAGCCACTCAGATCTTTTGCTGAAGAAAGCGTAATTGATTGGTGGTCGAAGCTGTTGAATTTGGGATCCACCAACATGACTGTGCTGAGGCCACACTTCCTACATGCTGCTGCTGCTAAGTTGCTTCAGTTGTGTCTGACTCTGTGCAACCCCATAGACAGCAGGCCACCAGGCTCCCCTGTCCCTCAGATTCTCCAGGGGAGAACACCAGAGTGGAGTGCCATTGCCTTCTCTGCTTCCCACATGCTGCTTACAGCCAAAGAACACAGAAGGGACTCCTCTGAAGGGAAACTACCTCCCACTGACTTAGCTGAAACTTCAAACTGCAGTGTGAGACCCTCCTTCCTTTCTTCTCCCCTTCACAGAACTCAATAGAGAACAGAGCTACAATAGACACAGAAGGCGCTCTCCACCTTCTCCAGTCCCCTCTCACTTGTCCCTCACAGACATTTCCTTCCATATATTTCTTGCACATCTCATTCCATCTTGCTGTTTGCCTCTTAGATGACCCAAACTAACATAGAGCTTTTTTTTTTTTTTTTTCCTTTCTTTCTGGCTGCATTGGGTGTTTGCCTCTGCACATGAGCTTTCTCTAGTTGTGGCCAGCAGGGGCTACTATTTGCGGTGCATGGGCTGCTCATTGCAGCAGCTTCTCTTGTTCTGCAGCTAGAGCTCCAAGGTGCATAGGGTTTCACAAGTTGTGGCTCACGGGCTCTAAACACAGGCTCAGTAGTTGTGGCCCATGAGATTACTTGCTTCACAGCATGTGGCATCTTCCCAGAGCAGAGATCAAACCCAAGAAGTGGCAGGCAGATTCTTATCCACTGTACCTCCAGGGAAGTCCCATAGAGGCATTATTAATAAGTACATCAAGAATAAAAGGCTATATTAAATAAGTCACTACCAATAATGTCAACCACGATCTTCATTAGCTCTCCTGGATGCCATCATAAGAATTCTGTTTCTGTTCAGAAACAGAAGCTGAGTACTCTACCTCACAGCAATTCTAGAGCTCAAAATGGACAATCTACTGCAATTTTCCTGAAGCCAAAGTCAAGATTAAACTTTTGTGAGGAAGAAGAACTGCCCTCAGCCACTCTTTTTGAATGCTGAATGAATCTGGAGATCACCTTTTTCTGTAGACTTGACAGTACTTAATTAACTTGACCTAAAATTATAAGGCAAAACTGTAACTACTGATATCAGTACTTATACGCAAAACCAACACTATAGGAGTGTTGTTTTGATGACAACTAATATTGTCTGAATCATAAGTAACACTGATCTGCTTTAAACACTGCCTAGGTTGTTGAAAGTTAAGGTAAAAAGAAAGACTTCTATTAGCAAACAGTTCTGAAGGAGATAAACTTTTCAAGCTCAATCTAGGTTATAATAGTTTTAGATTCAAAGAATGTTTCCAAATTTCAAAACTCATTTAACGGTGTAAGTGAGGAGCTTCCACATAACCTTCAATTGAAAGGGAATAATCTGAAATGTAAAGACATACTAAAAGGCAAAGTATCTAGAAAAGAATCTAGCAGAATTCTGTAAATGCCTTTCATATGTTCATGGATTAATTTGGCAGAACTTTTCTCTGTGAAAAGACATTTTCAAAGATGAGATAATAAAATCCCATTACAAGTCAGCATTGACAAATGAACACACTCAGTTGACTGTGATACTAGGAAACACTGACTTGGAATCAATTAGTGATTATCATTCCTAAAGATTTTCATTTCTCTCATTAATACACCTGTATTACCAAAACTTGTCTTCAATTATGATCTTGTGAATGTCAGTAATAAGATTTGTGGAATCTTGATTTCCCACTTGTTATTTAATGACCTCTGTAATAGTCTCAATTTTGCTTCTTGGCCTGCAAAGCCTACTAAAGTATTTATTATCTGACCCTTTCTAGTGGAGGATATCAGTACAAAAGATTCAAAACCAGAAACCTGTGTATATATGGCTGTATATGTACACATTTCCCCTCTGTCTTGAGCCTCTGTCCCAACCCCACCCCACCCCCCAATCCTATAGTTAGGACAGATTTGCAATGCTGTATGGCAGAAACCAACACAGTATTGTAAAGCAATTATCCTCCAATTTGTTTTTAACAGAAATTGAGATAGACCCTAAGGAAATAGAAAACAAAACAAAAAACTGAGAAACCATATGCAAAGTCTTGATTGCTTTTTCCTGTATTTTGATATCAATTCAGTTCAGTTCAGTTAAGCCATTCAGTTGTGTCCAACTCTTCGAGACCCCATGGCCTGCAGCACACCAGGCCTCACTGTCCATCACAAAATCCCAGAGTTTACTTGAACTCATGTCCATTGAATTGGTGATGCCATCCAGCCATCTCATCCTCTGTCATCGCTTATTCTCCTGTCTTCAATCTTTCCCAGAAACAGGGTCTTTTCCAGTGAGTCAGTTGTTTGCATCAGGTGGCCAGAGTATTGGAGTTTCAATTGAAGCATCAGTGCTTCTAATGAATACTCAGGTCCAATTTCCTATAGGATGGACAGGGTGAGTCTCCTTGCAGTCCAAGGGACTATCAAGAGTCTTCTCCAACGCCACAGTTCAAAAGCATCAATTCTATGGTGCTCAGCTTTCTTTTAGTCCAACTCTCACATCCATACATGACTACTGCAAAAACCATAGCTTTGACTAGATCAACCTTAGCAAGGTAATGTCTCTGCTTTTTAATATGCTGTCTAGGTTGGTCATAACTTTCCTCCCAAGGAGTAGGTGTTTTTTAATTTCATGGCTGCAATCACCATCTGCAGTGATTTCGGAGCCCCCCAAAATAAAGTCTGCCATTGATTCCACTCTTTCCCCATCTATTTCCCATGAAATGATGCAACTGGATGCCATGAACTTAGTTTTCTGAATGTTGAGCTTTAAGCCAACTTTTTCACTCTCCTCTTTCACTTTCATCAAGAGGCTCTTTAATTCTTCTTCACTTCCTGCCATCAGTTAGTTATAATTTATACTGTTTTCCAGGGTATTCAGTTCAGTTCAGTTCAGTCACTCAGTGGTGTCTGACTCTGCAACCCCAAGAACTGCAGGCCTCCTTGCCCATCAGCAACTCCCAGAGTTCAATCAAACTCATGTCCATCGAATTGGTGATGCCATCCAGCCATCTCATCCTCTGTAATCACTTTTCCTCCTGCCCCCAATCCCTTCCAGCATAGGAGTCTTTTCCAGTGAGTCAACTCTTCTCATGAGGTGGCCAAAGTACTTGAGTTTCAGCTTTAGCATCATTCCTTCCAAAGAACACCCAGGACTGATCTCCTTTAGAATGGACTGGTTGGATCTCCTTGCAGTCCAAGGGGCTCTCAAGAGTCTTCTCCAACATCACAGTTCAAAAGCATNGCCCACTTGACTTCACATTCCAGGATGTCTGACTCTAGGTGAGTGATCACACCATCGTGATTATCTTGGACTTGATCTTTTTTGTACAGTTCTTCTGTGTATTCTCGCCACCTCTTCTTAATATCTTCCGCTTCTGATAGGTCCATAGGATTTCTGTCCTTTATTGATCACATCTTTGCATGAAATGTTCCCTTGGTATCTCTAATTTTTTTGAAGACATCTCTAGTCTTTCCTATTCTGTTGTTTTCCTCTATTTCTTTGCATTTATCACTGAAGAAGACTTTCTTATCTCTTCTTGCCANTTAGGTCCATACTATTTCTGTCCTTTATACAGCCCATCTTTGCATGAAATGTTCCCTTGGTATCTCTAATTTTTTTGAAGACATCTCTAGTCTTTCCTATTCTGTTGTTTTCCTCTATTTCTTTGCATTTATCACTGAAGAAGACTTTCTTATCTCTTCTTGCCATTCTTTGGAACTCTGCATTTAGATGCTTATATCTTTTCTTTTCTCCTTTGCTTTTTGCTTCTCTTCTTTTCACAGCTATTTGTAAGGCCTCTCCAGACAGCCATTTTGCCTTTTTGCATTTCTTTTCCATGGGGATGGTCTTGATCCCTGTCTCCTGTACAATGTCACAAACCTCATTTCATAGTTCATCAGGCACTCTATCTATCAGATCTAGGCCCTTAAATCTATTTCTCACTTCCACTGTATAATCATAAGGGATTTGATATAGGTCATACCTGAATAGTCTAGTGGTTTTTCCTACTTTCTTTAACTGAAATCTGAATTTGGCAGTAAGGAGTTCATGATCTGAGCCACAGTCAGCTCTCAGTCTTATTTTTGTTGAATGTAAAGAGCTTCTCCATCTTTGGCTGCAAAAAAAATAATCAATCTGATTTCATTCAGTGTTGACCATCTGGTGATGTCCATGTGTAGAGTCTTCTCCTGTGTTGTTGGAAGAGGGTGTTTGCTATGACCAGTGTGTTCTCTTGGCAAAACTCTATTAGCCTTTGCCCTGCTTCATTCCATATTTCAAGGACAAATTTGCCTGTTACTCCAGGTGTTTCTTGACTTCCTACTTTTGCTTTTCAGTCCCTTATAATGAAAAGGGCATCTTTTTTGGGTGTTAGTTCCAAAAGGTCTTGTAGGTCTTCATAGAACTGTTCAACTTCAGCTTCTTCAGCGTTACTGGTTGGGGCATAGACTTGGGTTATCATGATATTGAATGGTTTGCACTGGAAAAGAACAGAGATCATTCTGTTGTTTTTGAGATTGCATCCAAGTACTGCATTTCGGACTATTTTGTTGACCATGATGGCTAGTCTATTTCTTCTAAAGGATTCCTGCACGCAGTAGTACATATAATGGTCATCTGAGTTAAATTCACCCATTCCAGTCCATTTTACTTAGCTGATTCCTAGAATGTCGATGTTCACTCTTGCCATTTCCTGTTTGACCACTTCCAATTTGTCTTGATTCATGGACTTAACATTCCAGGTTCCTGTGCAATATTGCTCTTTACAGCATCAGACCTTGCTTCTATCACCAGTCACATCTGCAAACGGGTATTGTTTTTGCTTTGGCTCCATCCCTTCATTCTTTATGGAGTTATTTCTCCACTGATCTCCAGTAGCATATTGGGCACCTCCTGGCCTGGGGCGTTCTTTTTTCAGTATCCTATCATTTTGCCTTTTCATACTATTCATGGAGTTCTCAAGGCTAGAATACTGAAGTGGTTTGCCAGTCTCTTCTCCAGTGGACCACATTCGGTCAGACCTCTCCACCATGCCCGCTTGTCTTGGGTGGCCCCATAGGGCATGGCTTAGTTTCATTGAGTTAGGCATGGCTGTGGTCCTAGTGTGATTAGATTGACTAGTTTTCTGTGAGTATGGTTTCAGTGTATCTGCTGTCTTCCAACACCTACCATCTTACTTGGGTTTGTCTTACCTTGGACTTGGGGTATCTCTTCATGGCTGCTCCAGCAAAGTGCAGCTGCTGCTCCTTACCTTGGACGAAGGGTATCTCCTCACTGATGCCCCTCCTGACCTTGAATGTGGAGTAGCTCCTCTCGTACTAGTTGAGAACAATTCTACGATGCCTTTAGATACAAACATGTTTGCAGCAAAACAGATTCGTGAGGAGGAAAGTTGTAGGAACAGTTTCAAATGATGCCATTGAGATTTTCACAACCCAGTTCTGTTAATCTTATACTGCCTGGAGCTATCATTTGTGGCTTGACATAAGTCAAAATTATTTGAAATTCTTCAACATGCTCCATGATAGTAGTACTCTAAATGACATCAGATGTACTACTAATCTAATCTGAAAATGATATTGGTGCCTAAAATCTTTTGGCTGTAATTAAGATAAGATTTAAATTGCAAGAATATGCCAATAACAGTGATCTAGAGTAAAATATATGACTATGCATAAATTGTATATTTGGGCAGAGGAAGAAGCTATTCACAGGTTCTTTCTGCTTTTGTCCTGGTCATCCCATGTAGCATACCCTGATACTTTCATACACTGACAAGAAAAAGACTGGGAATGAGATAAATGTTCAATTTGCACTCAACAGAAGATTTAACATAAAATATTAAATAAATGTTCTCACATTAATAATTTTGAACAGATAAAATATTAAAAATATGGTACCACTAATAATGAAGTTTTTAAAGATACATATATTCAATATAAAGCTTTAAATGAAAAATAATGAATATTAGTTATATTAGTTTTGGGATGGAGTTTTAAGAGCGTTATGAACGTTATAAAACTAATTAGATCCAGTTTGTTTATTCTTTAAAAAAAAAACTATTTTAGAAGATAAATGCTTTGTTAGAATTCATTCATCTCAAACTTATTCTTTCAGCATGCTAATTAATAGAACAGTACCATGGTTTTGTTAATTAAAATAAGATACCTTGGAGAACTGAAGTTAATTTTAAAATCTTAGTAGATACCCTGATATCAATAAATCTCTCAGATGTTTTGTTAGCACTATAGGCAAGTGGATAAAGGCATTCTTAGCTCGACTTTGGCAAAAGTGAGGGGGAATTATCCATTTTAGGCTAATCACAATGCTTGAGATAGATTAATGTAGTTTTTCATTAAGACTAATCTCCATGGATATGTTAGAAATTTCAGAATAAGCTTTCAAACACTATATATCTAAGTCATTTGTTCAAATGTGATCCAGTTTAATAGTTATTGAAAGCTATAACCATCTGGCAGATGTTTTCTGGCCTATGTGGAATGAGTTGAGGGGCTCATTTCTGTTTCCACTGAACACATGTCCAGGTCACCAGAAATACGACCACAATTTGCACCCTAATTAGCAATCTCAAGCATGTTGTGGGCTGCATGGTAATGGAACATGGGCTACTCTCCAAATTTGGAAATGAATCTATTCAGATACAAATAGAAATGCCCTTGTAGGGTCAGCATCAAGAGAGCTTGCATTTCTGTGTAGTGTAAATTTCAAAAACAAAAGAGTAGGCTTTTTTTTTTGGCTTTAGGCATTCATTTGACATTTTCTCGAAAAAATTCTTCTTTCTCACTAGTAATTTTTGATAAAATACAGAGTAAAGCATATGTCATTTGGTTGTTAACATTTTGGGAAAAACATATCCCACTGAGACTGATAAAAGCTATAAGAGCTTACTCCATAAAATTAAGTCATGTATATATACCATTTATATACAATGTCAAGGATTTTACAGAATACCAATACCCTAAGACAAATAATCATCTTAGAAACTGTAATCGAGATTTTCACTGTGATGTGCAGACTAATATTAACAAAGAGGTTTTTTTATTATTATCATTATTATTATTATAGGCTCAATAAGAACTGGTAAGACTTTTTAAATACAAAGATTCAATAAAATTGTCACTTCTTTTATATGCTAGTTGGAATGGTATCCCAAAATTTCAGATGCTTTAAGTTGGTAGATCTCCAACATCTGAAGCTATCTTTCTATAAATATATTTATTTTGGTCCTATGGGCTATACATTCAGCAAAAGCCACCCACTTTTACATGAGCCTTTCCAGTTTGTTTATAAACATAAAATATCTGCATTAAAGACTAAATGGAAAATCCTAGACCTGTGAGAACAGTTATACAAATATGAAAAGACAGGGGGAGAAAATGAGAGTTTTCTTTGTACATCAAATTTATATGGTATTTAAATGGGTACATTGAACTTTAAAACATCTACTCACTGAAGTCAACAAATCTATATTGAGTTAGAAAGAGACATAAGCAGAATAGAAGGAGTTTCTGTCCTTTTGACACAATGAGTGAGAGACAGACTTGAGGACATGACCAGTTACAGCACAGTGTGAGATAAGCCTTGAGGGGGAGGAACAAGATGGTGCAGTGGCCCTTAAGTGGTAAACCTGAGAGAGCGCTCAGGGTCCCTGGACCTAGAGCTCCCGGAAGGCCATGTCTCTGTGTTATTTGATTCTAAAGCTTATGTCCAGCATAATGATTGGCCAATAGAAAGGCACATAATAGAGATTTTTGTTTTGAAAATTCAATTTGTCCTGGAGTCGATGATGGTAATGGTGGCATGTACATACAATTTACAAAATATCAAAGCTTTTTGAATAATTAATATATATTGGGTTGAAAAAGTTTGTTTGAGTAAGATTGCATAAAAACCCAAATGAACTTTTTGGCCAATCCAATATAATTATTTATCCATTTTTATAAAATGTGTTATACAAACCAAAAGATCAGAAGAGTGTTGTGGACTAATATGAGCTGGGAGCTGATAGACATTTGAGTCAACATGTGGATCAACCTGTTCAGGGAGTGTATTAACAGAATGAAAAAATAAAACAGAGGGTCAAGGATGTAGCATGAAAGTGAAAGAAAAAGTGAAAGTGAAGTCGTTCAGTCGTGTCCGACTCTCTGCGGCCCCAGGGACTGTAGCCCACCACGCTCCTCTGTGCATGGAATTTTCCAGGCAAGAGTATTGGAGTGGGGTGCCATTTCCTTCTCCAGAGGATCTTTCCGACCCTGGGGCTGAACTTGGGTCTCCCGCATTGTAGGCACGACACCAAAGATAAAAGTCACATAAATTCAAGAATGCCCTAAGAGTCATAAAAGCAAACACAGGAGGAAATAACATCAATAAGTCAACAGAGAAGGAAAGTGTTTTGAAATGAGGGAGTTGTGAATCCAGTCAAGTGCCAAGACAGTTCAAATGGATAAGAATTTCAAAGAATATTTAGGTTTGGAAACCAGAAGGCCATATATTACTTTGGACACAGCTATTTCAGAGAAGTAATAGGCCTTTGTTTTATGAAGTAGAAACCAGAATGTGCTTGTCTCAGTAGAGAATGGTGAGTAGTACGTGGAGAGAGGAAGTTGAGAAGGCAGATCTGCTAAGTTCAGTTCAGTCACTGAGTCATGTCCAACTCTTGCCACCCCATGGACTGCAGCACACCAGGCCTCCCTGTCCATCACCAAATCCCAGAGCTTGAAAGTGAAAGTGAAGTCGCTCAGTCGTGTCCTACTCTTTGCGACCCCATGGACTGTAGCCCACCAGGCTCCTCCACGGGAGGAGAATCCTCATGGGATTCTCCAGGCAAGAATCCTGGAGTGCGTTGCCATTTTCCTCTCCAGGGGATCTTCCCGACCCAGGGATCGAACCCAGGTCTCCCGCATTGCAGGCAGACACTTTAACCTCTGAGCCACCAGGGAAGCTCATATTCATTGAGTCAGTGATGCCATCCAACCATCTCACCCTCTGTCATCCCCTTCTCCTCCCACATTCAGTCTTTCCCAGATTCAGGGTCTTTTTCAGTAAGTCAGTTCTTTGCATCAGGTGGCCAAGTATTGGAGTTTCAGCTTCAGCATCAGTCCTTCCAATGAATAGTCCAGACCAATTTCCTTTAGGATGGACTGGCTGGATATCCTTGCAGTCCAAGGGACTCTCAAGAGTCTTCTCCAACACCACAGTTCAAAAGCATCAATTCTTCGGTGCTCAGCTTTCTTCACACTCCAACTCTCAAACCTATACATGACCACTGGAAAAACCATAGCCTTGTCTAGACAGACCTTTGTTGGCAAAGTAATGTCTCTGCTTTTTAATATGCTGTCTAGGTTGGTCATAACTTTTCTTCCAAGGAGCAAGCATCTTTTAATTTCATGGCTCTAGTCACCATCTGCAGTGATTTTGGAGCCCAGAAAATAAAGTCTGCTCCATCTATTTGTCATGAAGTGATGGGACTGGATGCCATGATCTTCATTTTCTGAATGTTGAGCTTCAAGCCAACTTTTTCACTCTCCTCTTTCACTTTCATTAAGAGGCTCTTTAGTTCTTCTTTAATTTCTGCCATAAGGGTGGTATCACCTGCATATCTGAGGTTATTGATATTTCTCCCAGCTATCTTGATTCCAGCTTTTGCTTTATCCAGTCCAGCATTTCTCATGATGTACTCTGCATATAAGTTAAATAAGCAGGGTGACAATATACAGCCTTGATATATTCCTTTCCCTATTTGGAACCAGTCTGTTGTTTCATGTCCAGTTCTAAATGTTGCTTCTTGACCTTCATATAGATTCTTCAGGAGGCAGGTCAGGTGGTCTGGTATTCCCATCTCTTTAAGAATTTTCCACAGTTTGTTGTGATCTACACAGTCAAAGGCTTTGGCATAGTCAGTAAAGAAGAAGTAGATTTTTTTTTTTTTCTGAAACTCTCTTGCTTTTTTTTGATGATCCAATGGATGTTAGTAATTTGATCTCTGGTTCCTCTGCCTTTTCTAAATCCAAAGAAGGCAATAGTGACATATATTTTAGGAAGTTCCTGTTCAAACAAAGGAGACAAAGCCTCTGGTGCTGCAACTGACGCAGATACCAATAAAAGAAATATTTATTGCTCAAGATTTTCCTTCATGTGACATGTAAATACCAGCACAAAGGAGTTCACAAAGACTTAAGATCTCTCTGAGAGGAAGGGGAGTTCAAATAAACATTATAGTGATTTACTAGACATGGTTTCTGAGATCACCTTTCCTCCAGGTTTATCTGTCTCAATTACGTGTAAAATGTGCCTGAGAGTAAGAAGATGAAGCCCCTAAACCCTGGAGACCTTTGACAACTCTGCATTC
Organism: Neotragus moschatus; assembly: GCA_006410615.1. Classification (NCBI taxonomy): domain Eukaryota; kingdom Metazoa; phylum Chordata; class Mammalia; order Artiodactyla; family Bovidae; genus Neotragus; species Neotragus moschatus. The sequence goes on from SJYA01000123.1 coordinate 44,880, forward strand.
AGCACCATCATTTACTTTTTTGTGGCTGCTGTTGCTGACTTTTTGGTTTTTACTTTACTTAGCTTGCTGAGAAGCAACTGAAAGGCCAATGTAACATTTCTCAGATTCTTCCTGGTTATGAAAAATATAAAACAAGAGGGAGAAAATTAAACACAGATGACATAGATGCCTTTGCCTCTGTTTCTTCATCTAAAAATATTTGTAATCAAATTCTATACAATGGTCACATTCCTTCCTTGCTACTGTTTTATTTCTACTTTTATTCAGTGACTTCTCTTATACACTAATACAAGCAAATAGCAATGAATTAAGTCAGCCAGGGAATAAAATTAGATGAAAACATGTGACTCCTTCCTCCTTCTTTTTTTTGCTAAATAGAACAATTTTTAAAACTGAAAACTCTCAAATTTAGCTTTTCCCCCTTTGTTTACAGTAAACTTGCAGAGTGTCTAGTTTTCTCCTTTCCTCTAACATGCTAAGGAAAAGGACAAGACAGGTTTCTGTGACATCCCCTATGAGCTCCTACTCTGTAATCTCATTTTAGTTACAAACACAAAAAAACACTGTTTTGGAAATCCTCTCATTTGGGATAACATGAGTGGAGCTGGGGGACACTTGGCTAAATGGAGTAGGTCATACAGAGAAATGCTGTATGGTACCACTTAGATGTGGAATCTGAACACATAAAAACAAAAAGTATCATGCTGGGTACCACGGGATAGGGGTGGGGTGAGGGGGGATCTGGGAGATGCTATGTAAGGGCATAGACTTGGAAATAGTGGACAAATAAGTCCTAGAGAGCTAATATACCATATGCTGATTATAGTTAGCAGTACCGTATTATAATCGCCAAAGGTGCTTAGAGACTAGATCTTAATTGTCCCCACCACTAAAAAGAAATAATTATGTGACATGAAAGAGATGTTAGCTAAGGCTATGGTGGTAATCAGATTGCATTATCTGTTCTATATCTTAAACCAACATGATGTTTTATACCAATTATATTTCAATCAAAAGACATTTAATAAAGGTAGCTAAATGAGGAAGTAAAACTGAATTCTTTTTTCCCCCACTCTTCCTTCAAGCTGTCTTGGTGACAGGGTGACTTAAGGCCTTCTGTGTAACTGGATAGGCAGAGTTCACACCTCCACCTGCCTGGGCAATATTACACATCCTTTCTGGACTCAACAGAGGCACTGAAAGGCAATATTCATACAATAACTGGATCAGTTATGATTGCTTATTAATTCTGTGAATTCTTCAAAACTAATCTCTTGATAAATGTAAGAGGATGATCAAAAAGAGAGACCCAAAAGAATCCATGAATGCCAGATCTTAAGAAGGAGCATGAAAAGAATCTTCAGCCTGGGAGGTCACGGTCTACCATTTCTCACTTTCACCCTTGGAAAGAACTGCTTGTATCTGATCACATGTTTGTTTAATGAAGTGTCTGGCTTTAAATGAGTTAATGAACCTTTGTTTGTGGAACAAAATAGGCGATGCTGGTTTTTCTGTGAATGGCAAGCTGATCATTGCTTCATTTCTCCTTAATTGTAATATTGTTTGAAAGCTTTATGCCACTAACAAATTAGAGAGGATTTTGAGAGAATATTAAGAAACTGATGATAGTTTTTAGAATCCCGATACCACTTATTCTTAAGAAAATTTTGAAAGCAGATCCAATCAAAGCTGCTCCATTTGAAAGGAGAGAAGGAATCCAAAGTCTGTCTGCTCAGCCTCACATACACCCCTGGGGCCCACACTGCACCCTGCCCCATTATGCACCCCCTCCCAGCCCCACTCTGTACCCCCTACCCTGCCCCATTCTGAATTCCCCCCACCTAGCCACACTTTGCACATTTCACCCTGTCCTTCACACTCAGAAGCCCCTGAGGCCTGCTTTTGGAACATGAAGATTTCTCAAGACACATTTAGAAATTCATTGATCTAGTCTATCACTTTCTCACATCCTTTTCCTCTCCTAACATTGGTTATTTTTTGACTCAAAATCACCTTTACCTGTGTAACAATCAAAGAACGTGAATAGAATCAAATTTTGTAGAAAATATACACTGCACTTGTAGAATAGGAAATTACACGCCTTGTCAATTTAAGGTGATTAATTAAATTAGACTCATTCAATTTCTCTCATAACATCTGATAAAAAAGATGATAAGGGTATAAAAATTAATAAACAAAACATCAGTTAAGTACAGGCAGAGTTTTCTTGCCCTGCCACAATAGCAGAGCCCAACAGGAAGGAGATTGACTCCCTCTTCTTGCCTGACAAGAAACTCAGCCGATGAGAGAAAGTCGCAACTCAGCAGATGGAAAGCCATGGGCTCTACAGCCTCCCAGCTTCCTTTTCCCTCTATGAAAGAGTGGTCCTCTCCATTCTTTGGGGATTTCCATGTGTCTCACCATGGTTGTAGACCCCAAATTGCAATTCTCTGCTGACCCTGAATAAATTTTTTGCTGGAAAAATAACTGATGGTCTGTTTGCTTTCGGTTAACAAGACACACAAATTTTCTTCCTTCCCCTTTTCCTCCTTCAAGTATTCCTTTTTTTTTTTTTCAAGGGAACCAAGGACACTAGCAGTGCCCCAGATTTTTTAAAAGCAGAAATCTTTATTTAAAGTCATGATTTCTGGGGTAGGAATCATTTTGTGTGTGTGTTTCTCCAACCAGGGAAATAAGTATTATAAATAAGGGTCCTAGAAAATGGAATTCAAAGGAATTCTCTGATGCAGAGTTTTGAGACCTGAAGCATCTTGATGGGGAGAGTTCCCACCTTCTGAATTCCATCAGTGTGACCTTGGTGATGCAATGAAATTTAAATTCATAGTAGCCTCTTTTTTGCTGGTCAGCATTGCAGTAATAATAAAAGATACCAGTAATGGAGTCTCTTTAGTCAAGTATAAGGCAGCAACCCATGGTTTTGCAAGTGGTACAGTGTACAATGTTGTAGGTCTAACAAAGGCCATACATATTATAGACAAGGCAGAGTCATATACTGATTAAAATTTTCCTGACAGCTGAGAGTAAAATCCCATTTCTAACAAAATCACAAAAGGGTCTCAAAGTAGAGGTTTCATGACAGATAGTTTCCTTTTCCACCTAAAAATCCACTCTCTGTCCAACCCCTCCTTTCCCTGCCTTGCTCTCTACTCAGAAAAACTGATTCCTCTGTTCTACAAAATAGAATCCCCTATCTTCCTGTTGGAGTTTAACCCAGAGAGTAGCATGGAGATGGGAAGGTCAGGGGAGAGAGGAGTCAGAGGAGATATTTCTCTTTTACGTCCCCCTTGTGTCAGCTAACCCCACCTGCCTCACTCTTTCTGGGTTCCTGTTATAAGTCACACCCTTGTCCCTTGGGGGCTGACTAGGAGACTGAAGGGTATTTGTACTAGGTACCCACTCCAACAAATTTAGAAAAAACGGCTAACTTAGAAAAAATGTAGAAATAAATACTTCTGACCTTGTTCTATTTTGAAGGTGCTTTTGTTTCCTCTTGGTGCTCTGACCACTCGGGGTCACTTCCTCAGTCATATGCAAGCAGTCCGTGTGGTGGTCCTTCTTCGTGCTCATGATCCAAATTGAGTGCCTCGGGTCCACTGGTATGTGCCTGTGTACTTTCTCTTTCTTGAAATAAAGAGACATTCTGAAAAGAAGAGAAACATTTATGGGGTATATGACCCTCCTAAAGTACAAGTGCTTATGTTCATATTCAATTTGGAGAGAAATGAAAATTCTTAGACATCTCTCTCTACTGTGAAAAACACCATTCCAAAATTCAGAACAACAAAAAAATCTCAATTTGCTATTTATTTAAAATGTTTAGTGACAAATGCCAAAGCATACAAACATTTTAAAATATGAGTCTTATATCCTAACTTAGTACCACTGGTTCCATTTTCTTTGTAATAATTTACATTTTCTTTCAAGATGGATATCAGAAGATATGCTTACAATATTCTGAAAATATTCAAATATCTAAACATACATATATGAAAATATTTATAAGAATATTTTAAAACATGCTTATGCTTTAGACTCCTAATCCATCAACTTAAATAGTACCTCTTGAATCAACAATATTGAATTAGCTATTTAATAAAAGGCTTCCTTGGTAGCTCAATGGTGAAGAATTCACCTGCCAAGCAGGAGATGTGAGTTCGATCTTTGGGTCAGGAAGATTCCCTGGAGAAGGAAATGGCAATCCACTCCAGTATTCTTGCCTCAGAAATCCTATGGAGAGAGAAGCCTGGCCAGCTACAGTCCATGGGATTGGACACACCTTGGCAACTGAGCATGTATGCACACATCCAATAAAATCCCACTTGCTTTCACCAAACATTATATGATAAATACATACAATTTCTTTTATGTTTTCAAGGTTTCTAAAATTTATCTTCTGTCATTTATATCTATCCATGTCCTCTGTGTTTTATCCAAATGCTGATTATACAAACTGATCAATATTAACATTTAGCATAGGGCATACCATACTAAAGAATCAAGTTGTATGGGGGAAAAAGGAGACAAGTGACCTTACACTGTTAAATATGTGCCAAAGGGGAAATGTTCTCAGTATCAAGGCCAAATTAATTTTCTTTTCAGAAACTCAATAAATTGCTCAAAACATTGCCACATGATTGTGCTTGTTCTTCCATCTTGAACCATAAATTCAGTAATATGAAATTTTAAATAAGAATTTAAAAATATTCATACTCTAGTCCATAAAATATGTACAGATACAGTATTATTTATGCTCTACATTCAATGGATTTATTAAGCCTAAGAAAATTTGTTAATGAGATTGAAATCATAGCTTTGGGAAGGTTACCTTGGTAACAGTTTGGCTTGGTTTCCATGGTTACAAAGAGTACAGCTGAGAGGCTCAAAGAATCACAATTTCCTTTGATTGGTAGATTCTCAAAAATGATGATTTGGAAAGTGACAGGGGATTAAAAAAAAAAGAAAAAGATTTCCCTCTTGAGGAAAGAGACATTAAGTGTAATAATAGCACACTGATGGTCAGACACAAGACAGGCCTTTGAAATGTAATGAAACCTCCCTCTGCCTCTTCATAAAAAGGCAAAAAAAAAAAAAAAAATTGGACAGACTATCTCAATTTATAGCAGCATGAATCTGCAAACTAAAATTCCTGCTCCTGATTAACTGACCAAAATATGCTAGATTGTTTATGAAGCATTTTTGAAAAATTAGTTTAAAAATTTACTAATTGAGTTAAAAATGATTCAACAGACTAAAACAAATATTGGAAATTTCTTTTTATCGTCTTCTGGGTTTGAGTAGGAAAAAATAGCATAGTGTAATGGACTTATAGTGATAAAGGCATTAAGAAATCAAGGTCAGGGATGTAGCTAGTTGCATATACTTAGGCATATCATTTTATTTGCAATTATCAGCACTCACTATCAAAACTGACACAGAAATCGAATAATTGCCTATGCTACTCATTGGAAAATACTGTAATACATGATTTTAAGATCTCTTTCTGTGTCTTGAATCCTTTGATTTTAACATATTTCCTCCCAATTTGAAAAGCACACGGAAGAGATGTGTGGGCAGGTCAGAAAAAACGTGAACAAAAGCTCTAGACACTTAGCCCCTCCCTACTGTGTCAGAGCCTCATAAGAAGCAGGAAAAATATCTAAGACTTCATTTAGATTTTCCCAGCAGGAAGGATGTTTAAAGCAAAGACCAAATGAACAGTCTTTCCCAGAATTAACTATCTCTAGCTAGAAGGCAAAGTAGTCAAAGACAAAGAACTTAAAAGCAAGGCAGATTCTCTGAGCAAGAGGAGTGAGGCCCAGCAAAATGGATGCACTACAGGCCAAGGGTCTAGACACCTTGACGATGGTCTCCTAGTCCCCTTTACCAGGCAATTCCCCAGCCCCTCAAATTCTAACCCTCCAGTGCATAGACTAATCATTCTAGAAATTCTGTGAGCTGAAGCAGCAGTTTCCAAATGTGTTTCTGTTCCTTTGCTTGGTGAGAATATGGAAATTACAGCTGGAAGAAGTGACAAGAGAATTACCCAGCCAAACCTTCACAGCAGCAGAGAAAGGCTCTAGGATCCCACTTGACCTCGGATACAAGGGTAACCATCACAAAACAGGAACAGGATATATAACCAACTTAGGACATTGAAATGGATACAAAGTATTTCACAAAAATTAAAAATGGTGGGGGTATAGAAATCAAATCCTCTAAGTAAGATATTACAGAGTCCATGCTGAATTCTACTCTTGATCTTCACGGTCCTGGGCTACATAACAATAGATTGTGGAAAAATAAGATATTAAACTAGAGCTCTATGAATTTTATATCAAGTCAGAAAAGAAAATCATGGAGGAATTATCCATACTACATCAAATAGATTAGAAGATCTTATTAGAGATGGGTAAAAGAAAAAGGCATTTTAACACAGCAAAGGTGCTATTGAAAAGAAAACAGAAGGAAGAAATGAGAGAAGTGAGATATGAAAGAAAGAGGATAAGGAAAAAAAGAAGGTGGCTGAAAGGGAAATTCAAAGAAATGATGGTATACAAAAGTGAAGTAACAAATTCACTCTTGAAGGAAAAATCATCTAAGAAAATAAATAAAAAACTCTTACTGTTCCTTACCAAAAAAGAAATTAAAGAGAGAAAACACAAGTCCAAAGTACCAAAGTACTAAGCTTATAATGATAAAATAGCTGAGTAAAATGTAAATGCCAAGCTAAGGACCAGATTGGAGGAGCAAAAATGACATTAGAGAACTAAGAAATAATTTGAAAATAATAGGTAATTCCAATAACTAGATTCTACCAGGTAATCTTTTCATGGATAACATGAAAGATAATATAGAAAGTCTTGAGATAATAATGTGAATGCAAAGGAATAGAATAAAATTATTAAAGTAATTAGAAAGAAGATAGTAGAGAGCAAGTAATAACAATCACGCCTAGGATAACCCTTGAATCTAAAGTAGAAAGTACAACTAATGGAACAGAGAAAAATATCTCTAAAAGAACATTTTCCTTATGTAAAAGAATAAATGAATGCATGGATCAAAAGATTATGTGCTTCTAAAAGAAGGGTTACAAAACAATTAGCTTCTAACATGATAGCCAACTTCTTGAAATTCAAGGCTAAAGAAGGTATTCTTCAGTCATCTAGGCAAGGAAAGCAAGTCATTTATATGGTGGGAAATGCCTACTGTCTTAGGGCAACCACACAAATATTAAAAGAAACCATAGCAGGAGACAGTGTTATGTAGCAATCTGAATGGGAGTGGAGTTTGGGGGAGAATGGATACACGCACATGTATAATAGAGTAGCTCCTCTGTGCACCTGAAACTATTGCAACATTGTTATAGTTATCAGCTATACTTCAATAAAAAATAAAATGTTTTTAAAAAATGGAGCACAGTCTACAAAGATTTAAGAGGAAATCAAGAATTATCCAGGAAAGTTATATGCAGCCAATCTTCAATCTGTCAAGCAAATGTAAAGAAAACAACAAAAAAGATTTTTCAGATACACATGAATGCAGGAAAAATGAATCCATGAGGCCTTACAACATATCAGTCAGTTCAGTCCACTTCAGTCGCTCAATCATGTCCGACTTTTTGCGACCCCATGAACTGCAGCACGCCAGGCCTCCCTGTCCATCACCAACTCCCAGATTTCACTCGGGCTCACGTCCATCGAGTCTGTGATGCCATCCAGCCATCTCATCCTCTGTTGTCCCCTTCTCCTCCTGCCCCCAATCCCTCCCAGCATCAGAGTCTTTTCCAATGAGTCAACTCTTCGCATGAGATGGTCAAAGTACTGTAGTTTCAGCTTCAGCATCATTCCTTCCAAAGAAATCCCAGGGCTGATTTTCTTCAGAATGGACTGGTTGGATCTCCAAGGGACTCTCAAGAGTCTTCTCCAACACCACAGTTCAAAAGCATCAATTCTTCGGCACTCAGCATTCTTCACAATCCAACTCTCACATCCATACATGACCACAGGAAAAACCATAGTCTTGACTAGACGGACCTTAGTCGGCAAAGTAATGTCTCTGCTTTTGAATATGCTGTCTAGGTTGGTCATAACTTTTCTTCCAAGGAGTAAGCATATTTTGATTTCATGTCTGCAGTCACCATCTGCAGTGATTTTGGAGCCCAGAAAAATAAAGTCTGACACTGTTTCCCCTGTTTCCCTGTCTATTTCCTATGAAGTGATGGGACTGGATGCCATGANCACATGTATAATAGAGTAGCTCCTCTGTGCACCTGAAACTATTGCAACATTGTTATAGTTATCAGCTATACTTCAATAAAAAATAAAATGTTTTTAAAAAATGGAGCACAGTCTACAAAGATTTAAGAGGAAATCAAGAATTATCCAGGAAAGTTATATGCAGCCAATCTTCAATCTGTCAAGCAAATGTAAAGAAAACAACAAAAAAGATTTTTCAGATACACATGAATGCAGGAAAAATGAATCCATGAGGCCTTACAACATATCAGTCAGTTCAGTCCACTTCAGTCGCTCAATCATGTCCGACTTTTTGCGACCCCATGAACTGCAGCACGCCAGGCCTCCCTGTCCATCACCAACTCCCAGATTTCACTCGGGCTCACGTCCATCGAGTCTGTGATGCCATCCAGCCATCTCATCCTCTGTTGTCCCCTTCTCCTCCTGCCCCCAATCCCTCCCAGCATCAGAGTCTTTTCCAATGAGTCAACTCTTCGCATGAGATGGTCAAAGTACTGTAGTTTCAGCTTCAGCATCATTCCTTCCAAAGAAATCCCAGGGCTGATTTTCTTCAGAATGGACTGGTTGGATCTCCAAGGGACTCTCAAGAGTCTTCTCCAACACCACAGTTCAAAAGCATCAATTCTTCGGCACTCAGCATTCTTCACAATCCAACTCTCACATCCATACATGACCACAGGAAAAACCATAGTCTTGACTAGACGGACCTTAGTCGGCAAAGTAATGTCTCTGCTTTTGAATATGCTGTCTAGGTTGGTCATAACTTTTCTTCCAAGGAGTAAGCATATTTTGATTTCATGTCTGCAGTCACCATCTGCAGTGATTTTGGAGCCCAGAAAAATAAAGTCTGACACTGTTTCCCCTGTTTCCCTGTCTATTTCCTATGAAGTGATGGGACTGGATGCCATGATCTTCATTTTCTGAATGTTGAGCTTTAAGCCAACTTTTTCACTCTCCTCTTTCACTTTCATCAAGAGGCTCTTTAGTTCCTCTTCACTTTCTGCCATAAGGGTGGTGTCATCTGCATATCTGAGGTTTTTGATATTCCTCCCAGCAATCTTGATTCTAGCTTGTGTTTCTTCCTGTCCAGCATTTCTCATGATGTATTCTGCATATAAGTTAAATAAGTAGAGTGACAATATATGTAACCCCCCAAATATAGTAAAGTTGTGGCAAAGAACTTAAGATGATTACTAAAAACTTTATATAGAGAACTGAGGCTAAATGTTAAGGTGTAGTATAGAATATAACTTTAGAATTTCTTATATACACATGATCAGTATATAAGTTTAGGCTTTATAGACTAGAAAAATAATCTATAAATCCCAAGTCAAGAGAGGAGAAGAAATGGGGGTTGTATAGGAATATATAAGCAAACACATTAAATGAGATGAGGGGGTTTACCTGCAAATATCTTGCAGAAGAGAATTTCAGAGAGATGTTACTGAGCAAGGACTTACTGCCTGATTTCCACAGAAGCCAGTAATATGGTGACAGCTTTTGAGAAAAGAAAGAACTTTATTTCAACTTTGACCAGCAAAGACTCAGAAGGCAAGGTTCTCAAATCTGTCTGGTGATCCAAGGTTAGAGATGAAATTTAAGAGCTTAGGGGGAATTTTAAACTTGGAAGCTGATTGGCTAATATTGAATTCGTTCATATAAGCTACTTGTGCTAATGAAAGCTAGATTCTTCTTAATGAAGACTTCTTACTTTGTAAAAGAGCTTTGAGGGCAATATTCATATTCTTTGAGTTTCACAGATTGAATATTCTTGGCTTTGTGGTCACCCTGGAGACAGGGATTCCCATGCTGTCCCTATGCAATGCTGTCTGTATAAAATAAGTCAAGGTTTGTTTAATCAACAACCTATTTAAGGAAGCAAAACCAGTCTAAGATGGAACTGTTTCAATTTGGTTAATCAACAACTTAGTTAAACAAGCAAAAACAGTTTCAGTTCAGTTCAGTTCAGTCGCTCAGCCGTGTCTGACTCTTTGCGACCCCACGAATCGCAGCACGCCAGGCCTCTCTGTCCAACACCAACTCCCGGAGTTCACTCAGACTCACGTCCATCGAGTCAGTGATGCCATCCAGCCATCTCATCCTCTGTCGTCCGCTTCTCCTCCTACCCCCAAGCCCTCCCAGCATCAGAGTCTTTTCCAATGAGTAAACTCTTCGCATGAGATGGCCAAAGTACTGGAGTTTCAGCTTCAGTATCATTCCTTCCAAAGAAATCCCAGGGCTGATCTCCTTCAGAGTGGACTGGTTGGATCTCCTTGCAGTCCAAGAGACCCTCAAGAGTCTTCTTCAACACCACAGTTCAAAAGCATTAATTCTTTGATGCTCAGCCTTCTTCACAGTCCAACTCTCACATCCATACATGACCACAGGCAAAACCATAGCCTTGACTAGACGGATCTTAGTCGGCAAAGTAATGTCTCTGCTTTTGAATATGCTATCTAGGTTGGTCATAACTTTTCTTCCAACGAATAAGCAGTTTAGCCTGATGCTATTTCATAGAGGGAATAGTTAGAGAAAGCCCTAGGTGTAAGGATCCTGGGCATGTTCTAGGTAGAGCAAGGAGACCAGCGTGAGTAAAATAGATCATGGGGAAGAGTATTGGAAGATGTGATAAGATATTACAGCTTCTATGGAGCCCATTCTAAAGATTGAGGAGCAGGATAATATGATCTAACTTATACTTTCAAAGTGTCATTCTTGCTGTTGAATCAAGAACTAACTCTATGGGGTAAAGGTAGAAACAAGGTGTCTATTTATGAGATGATTGCAACAATCCAGGCATGAGATTACCATGGCTAGACTATGATGGAAGCAGTGAAAGTGATTCTAGGTGTATTTTGAAGAAAGAACCAAAAAACTTCCTGTGTGAAATACAAGGTGTGAGATAAAGAGAGGAGTCAAGAATGACTCAAAAGATTTGACCTAAATGGAAAGATAGGGTTGCCAAAGAATAGACAGGTAAAGCATGTTAGGAGTTCAGTTTGTACATGTTTAGTTTGAGATGTTATTGCATAAATAGTTAGACATACTGTATATTTTGGAGTAATCAAAATTTTTATTGTATTTAAAGCTGTAAGACTGGAGACGATCACCAAAGAAGTGAACACTTCTATTTTTTAAATATAGGGAAAAAATATAGGGGAAAAAAATGACTAGAGTGAGCAATGGAGTACTACAATAATAAACCTTTGAAAGAAATGTCACCAGCAAAACAGTCTGAGAGAGACTGATGAGTAAAAACCAAATAAAAAGGGGAAGATATGCTAAAACTTATTAAGAAAAGTGTATGAGCAAATGAATTTATCTGCAAAACTGACTCATAGACATAGAGAAAAGACTTGTGGTTTCCAAGGAGGCGGGGAAGTGAGGGATTGGGAGTTTGGGGTTAGCAGATGCAAACTATTAAATATACAATGGGAAAACAATAAGATCCTACTGCATAGCACAGGGAACTATATTCAATATCCTAAAATAAACCATAATGGAAAACAATATGAAAAAAATGTGTGTGTATATATATATATATATATATATATGTATAACAGAATCATTTTGCTGTACAGCAGAAATTAACATTGTAAATCAACAATAAATCTTCAATAAATTTAAAAAAGGATCGCCAGCAGTGCATAAGAGTTACCACTGCTCCATGTCCTGTCAGCACTTAGTATGGTCAGTCCTTTTAATTTCTGCCATGTTAGTAAGTATATCACAGTATCTCATTTAACTTTTCTCTTTTTCTCACTGAAGTTGAGCACAGTACAGGTTNAACAATAAATCTTCAATAAATTTAAAAAAGGATCGCCAGCAGTGCATAAGAGTTACCACTGCTCCATGTCCTGTCAGCACTTAGTATGGTCAGTCCTTTTAATTTCTGCCATGTTAGTAAGTATATCACAGTATCTCATTTAACTTTTCTCTTTTTCTCACTGAAGTTGAGCACAGTACAGGTTTGTTTGTATAAGATTTGTATGTGTAGAAGTTTTTAATATATTAATATATTCCCATGTTATACATACAAGCTTTTTTTTTTTTTTTACCTAAAAACATACGTATAAGAGTTAGCAGTAATGACTTGGTTGGGGGGGGCGGTAAGGAACTGGTGCAGGGGGAAAAGATAATCTTTTGATTTATGGTTTTCAGTATAATTTCGATGTTTGCCCTATCAATGTGTTGTTATTGTTCAGTCACTAAGTCACATCTGACTCTTTGTGACCCCATGGACTGCAGCATGCCTGGAATTTGCTCAGACTCATGTCCATTGAGTTGATGATGCCATCCAACTATCTCATCCTCTGTTGCCCCCTTATCCTTTTGCCTTCCACACTTCTATTTTAAAAATATAAATTAAAAATTGAAGTTCAAAATTATTTTAAAGCATATATTCTTAAACAAACATGTAAGATTAACATACAACTTTTAATATGTCACCAGTTCACCCCTTTTCTGGATAAATATTCTAGAATTTCTATGTCCAACATAGTAGCCACTATCTACATGTGGTTACGGAGCACTTGAAAGTTGACTAATACCACATGTTGGAAGCATAATATGTTTGAAATAGTTAAGTAAAATATATTATCTAAATTAATTTTACCTGCTTCTTTTAAATTTTTTAAGTGGCTTCCCAGGTGGCTCAGTGGTAAAGAGTCCACCTGCCAATGCAGGAGATGCAAGAGATGTAAGTTTGATCTTTGGGTTGAGAAGATCCTCTGGAGGAGGAAATGGCAACCCACTCAGTATTCTAGCCTGGAGAATCCCATGGAGAGGAGCCTGGTGGGCTACAGTCCATGGGTCACAAATAGTCAGACATGACTGAGCGCACACACACACCTAGAAAATTTTAAATTAAATATGTGTCTTAAAATATATTCCTATTGACAATATTGTACTAGACTCTATTGCTAGGGAAAAACATGACTAAGGAGATTTCCAAAGAAAAATAATCAGCTATACAAAGCATAAATACACTTCACTTTAAGCCAACGCCGTTATTTCTTGTTATGCCAGAAACACAAAGCATACTTGTATACAACTTACTCAAATCACGACTGACTATAATTTGAAGTCAGGAGCAAGATTATAATTCTCATCAATTTTCACAGTTCACACATTTTCTTGTAGACAAAATAAAGAAAGAGAGAAGTCTCAAAGCAGAAATAATGCTTTTGGTAACACCTATTCAGTCATTCTTGGAGTTAATATTTCACAAATGCCTACAATGCATCAGGACCTGCATGAGACAACAGCAAGATAAAGGACGTGCAGCAATAACAAACACAGGCCTTCCCTTTCCACCCCCATTCAGCCAAGTAACACTCTCCCTGGCTTATAGGATACGCGCCACTCTTTTAATTACCACTTTGCAAAGCATGCATTTAAATGCAGTAACATTTTCAGGGTGATCTAGCCTATAAATAGCACCAGACGAAAATACTAAACATGCACTGTTTGACATAAATTAACTCTAACATGTGTTGTTTATATGTTTAATGTATATTTGTTGTAACAATTATCTCAATTTCTTGGGAACGTAGTTCTTGGGGGAGGGGATGGTCCAGGCTTGGGCAGGGTGATTTTCCAGGCTGGAGATGTGAAGGCAAGGTGCTGCAGAAAACAATTGTCTCCTCTGGCTGGCACTGAGTCGCAGCTGCACGGGCTGTGCGTGATATGGCTGCTGTCAGTGAAGGCAGTTGTATGCAGAGCACTGCTGGGCTGTCGGCTGCAGCTACCGAAGGGCTTGTTGCAGTATTTGGGTGATGTCTGAAGATGAAGGCAGATACTGGGAGGGCAGAACAACCACACTGAGCAAGGCACAAGGACCCAGGCACTCAGTAAGTATATTTAAAATAATGGGAGAAATAAAGAGATTTTCAAAATGGTAAAGCAGTTTTTGGTGGGAAGCACTGGGGTTTGTGAAGATTTTTAATGTCTTCTTAACTCTCCCTGTCAATCTACTTGGTAGCTCCAATTTCTTCTCTCTCTCTCTTCTCTCTAAGAGATGCACATAGACATTCACCCTGAAAGACATCTCAATAAATAATTGCTAATTTGTCATATGTCTGCAGAGTACAGTTTTCTGCTTATAATGCTCTTTTTTCTAAGATAGCCTGGAATGAGCCAGAACCTTTAAGGATATTCCCATTACTTTTAGACTCTTTAAAGGATCCATTATTAACTGTAAAAAGTTTGCATTATACACAACAAATCAGTCAAATGCCAGAAGACAAAACACAACAAAGATGGGTTACTTAGGGAATTCCATTTGACCTAACTTCATCTAACCTGAAGAAAATGTATAAGGCTAAAAATTAAAAAAGAACTTCTATACACAAACTAAACTTTTGTTTCTGCCTTGGACTTTACAGTTTACTGATTATGGGACATGCCTTGTTCCAGGGAATCTATGTACAGGACTCTAAATTAGGAGTCTTTGTTATGTCGCCTTGGTGCACCAGGTCCTCTATAGATATATTTCTGTCCGAACCAGCTTCTCTTAGTTTCACATAGATTCTTCCCTGTATCTAGGATTATTTTCCATTTTTCTCTAGTCCTTTAAATCAGTATCTTTTTAAGTAGGCAAAAAGAGAGTAAGAAACCTCTTATTAGCAACCAAGAAGCATGATCCAGGATACTATTCTTTCATTATTTAAGAAAAAATAGTTATTATTTTTCTGTTTTAAGTATCAGAGGAAAGTAAAATTAGACATGTATCTGGGAAACAAAGAATTGCTCATTTGAATGACACATTACTGATTCTGAAGAGCTTTGCTTTTCAGAGAGCAGATGAGTTGCATCATTTTATTCTCAAGAGGTAGTAACTGATTCGTTTGAAAAGTAAAAGGAATATTGCATCTCTATGCTGTGATCCTCCACTAGAATGAAGGCCATATATCAATGCATCTCAGTGGGCTCCATAATGCTATGCACATAGTAAAAAGTAGGTGAATGATTATTAAAAGAATGAATGAAACAATGTTTCAAAAGGGCAGATTGAAATAAGATCGTAAAGAAATGCACTTTGACAAGAATTTGGAAAGTGCAAATAATTTACTACTGAAATAGGACCTGCACATTCTTAGAGAAGAAACATCTAATTTACATTAAGAGTCTGGATAGCTTACATTTAGCAGCGTAGTTTCCAATCAAATAACTCTGGAAAAAAAAACATTTATACTAACGATATTTCTTCCCATATTTGCTTTTAACTAATTAATATACACCCTACATTATTTCACAGTGACCTTTAGTATGGGAAATTACAAAGCCAGAGATAAGATTAATGCATAGAACATGCATGACTTAAGTGCTGCAAGATTGCTAAAAGTGGATTCACAGTTTAGCAGATGATACCATGAGCCTCACTGAATGAAAGGAGTTATTTATCACTAAATTACAGTCCATGTACACACCATTCCCCACCTGCAGCAGTTACTTTTATGACCAGCTATTCATAAAATTTGCTCTTATTCTTGTATGATATAGGATGATAGGAATAGCTGAAAACAAATGTACACAATCATGTTTATATTTCTTACAGTATAAAGTAATTAACATGTATAGGTGATTCCTTATCATACATTAATACTTAGGAGTCCCCTAGATATTCCCTGCTTTGATGACCAAGCTGTGTTGACAGGGACATGTGGATATGGGAACTCTTCTCACTCACTGTTGGGAATGTAAATTTGTACAAGACTATTGGAGATCAGTTCAGTGATACTTAGTAAAGATGAAGATCTGCATATCCCATTAGCCAGCATTTTCACTTCTAGACACATGTGTCTTCAAAAGAACTGCTGTATGTATACGTAAGAACCACTGTCTTATATAATGGAAACAACTAAATGTCTATTAAAATGGCAATGAGCAGAAATTATATTAATTATGCTCATAAAATGTAATGATATGCAGAGGCTGAAACAATGTGAAGTTATGCATTGTCATTAAGTTTTAAAAACATAATTTTAGGTGACTAAAATGTGTTTTAGAATTATACCTAAAATAACATTCATATAAATAATGTAATTCTCTTTCATTTCAAATATATGTTTATTTAGTTATCAGTCAGTTCAGTTCAGTAGCTCAGTCGTTTCTGACTCTTTGCGATCCCATGAATCGCAGCATGCCACACCCGGAGTTCACTCAGATTCACGTCCATCAGGTCAGTGATGCCATCCAGCCATCTCATCCTCTGTCGTTCCCTTCTCCTCCTGCTCCCAATCCTTCCCAGCATCAGAGTCTTTTCCAACGAGTCAACTCTTCTCATGAGGTGGCCAAAGTACTGGAGTTTCAGCTTCAGCATCATTCCTTCCAAAGAAATCCCAGGGCTGATCTCCTTCAGAATGGACTGGTTGGATCTCCTTGCAGTCCAAGGGACTCTCAAGAGTCTTCTNACCTTTTCCAGTCCTGTGACCACTGCTGAGTTTTCCAAATTTGCTGGCATATTGAGTGCAGCATTTTCAGAGCATCATCTCTTAGGATTTGAAACAGCTCAACTGGAATTCCATCACCTCCACTAGATGTGTTTATAGTGATGCTTGCTAAGGCCCACTTGACTTTGCATCCCAGGATGTCTGGCTCTAGGTGAGGGATCATACCATTGCTATTATCTTGGTCATGAAGATCTCATCTGTATAGTTCTTCTATGTATTCTTACCACCTCTTAATATCCTCTGCTTCTGATAGGCCCATACCATTTCTATTCTTTATTGTGCCCATCTTTGCATGAAATATTTCCTTGGTATCTCTAATTTTCTTGAAGAAATCTCCAGTCTTTCCCATTCTATTGTTTTCCTCTACTTCTTTGCACTGATTACTGAGGAAGGCTTTCTTATCTCTCCTTGCTATTCTTTGGAACTCTGCATTCAAATGGGTATATCTTTCCTTTATTCCTTTGCTTTCACTTCTCTTCTTTTCACAGCTATTTGTAAGACCTGCTCAAACAACTATTTGCCTTTTTGCATTTCTTTTTATTGGGGATGGTCTTGATCCCTGTCTCCTGTACAATGTCATGAACCTCCGTCCATAGTTGTTCAGGCTATGGATTAGATCATATCAGATCCAATCCTTCGAATCTATTTCTCAAGAAATAGATTTCCACTAGATTTTTATACTTTGTTTTAAAATTGGTGCTCTGTTCAAAGTCAAAATTAGCTGGTCCCTTATGACTATAATTTAAAATATCATGTTTGATAGTTCTAATAACAACTTACTTGCTTTTGATCAAAGTGTTTTCAGATGTCCATGGCAAACATTAAGAAATTTAGTAAACATAAAATGTAATTTTAAAATAATAGTCATATTTATATACCTTCTATTCAAAATGATAACTCAAATAATGATAGCTCATTTCAACCTTGAACACTTCAAAACAACAAAAAGAACCACCTCTTTGCCAGATAGGAAGATCCTACACTTTTGTTGCTCTACAACCTGTGAGCTGACTTTATGATTTTTCATAAGTATCCATGCCTTCTCAGGCCACTTAACTATTTTTAGAAGTAGACAGTGTGGCTGATAAAGTAGTAAATCCAACTAATTCAGCCTCTCCAAATTATATTAACCAGGGCACTGACTTGGTGAGCAAATTCTCCATAGGCATTGAGAAATATGAGCTGGTTACCAAGGTTATAGTTATTTTTTTTCCAAGGGAAAAAAAAATTTAAATACAATGCAGTTCAATATTGCCTCTATGTTTCATTTAACTTTGGATTATTGAAGGTTTGCATTTTCAAATTCCTCTGATTAATAAAATTCAAATAAAAATAAACTAAATAAAAAATATATATTTATGTATATAAATAGCATAAAATAATTCTTTTCTTGTTTGTTACAGGGAGACAGAGTGGGAAGAAATCCTGAGAAAACACAAGCATATGACTGTCCAAACATTTACAAAATTTAAAAAATATCTTTAGAACTGTCAGAAACCGACATGTGATAGAATGTTTTATCACAGATTCTGTTACAGGAGATTGCTAGAAATTAGAAAAACAAACTATTTCTGCTATAGCAGTGAGGGGAAAAATACATATTTCAAGAAATAATTTTTAAACATTAAGTGGAAATAAGGCCCATAAAAAATAAGTATTGCATATTTTCCTTCCTGGGTTTTTATTCTTTTCCCATTAGTCCTTCAGCCACCAAGTGGGATGATGGTTTGTGAGCAGTGTTTATTTTTGATGATAGCTTTGTCTCCCCCTGTTGTTCAAAATGATAAAACACAGCACTCCGGAAGCTGCGAGGCTCTCCCTTCCTCTGGTGTTTGTAAGCTGACAAGAAGCAGACACCCTCTGAAGTTCTATGCCTGCTATGTTTCTCTTTGCTGCAACAAGAAGAGCCTTTCTTTTAACCTGGCTGCCTTTGGATAAGTGACTCAGACGTATTCATGGCCTCTAAAGGTAAGAATAAACATAGGCAGCTAATATATCCCTTATGACTGAAAATATAGGTTGTGAGGTTTTATAATCAGTGAGATTGATACTTTAAAACCTGTCATTTAGTTCTTTGGAACTTTGGAGTTTTTAACTTTCAATGCCAAAGAGCACGTTGCATTAAATAAATTTAAAAAAAAAAACCACTCTACCTAAAAGATTCCAAAAGTTAAGATGTAAACAATATTTTTGTTATCATAAACATAAACCTAGTGACTTCATGAGAAAAGTTGCAGAGCAAAATTTAGAATGGGAATATTTAATGCCAAACACAAGTTGATATTTCCAGTTTAAAGAGATTGGTAGAAAACTTCTCACATATAAGTTAAAAGTAAGTGTTATAGTTCAATATTTTTAAATTTTCTATCTGCTATTTAAAACATGTGATACAACCATTTTTTTTTTTACAGCCAGTTATCATAGAGAATTAAACGTGTGTTCTCAGGAGATCCTAGTAAATTTAATGGACTAGAGGCAAATATTTCTGAACAAGGAAGCAAAAATCTTTGAAAATTTATTTGATGGTAAATTATGTATAAAAACTAAACAGAAACTAAATTAAGCAGACAGATTAGTTAAAGACTTTGGGAGGGGGGACTGGTAAATTCTCCTCATGTCCCTGAAAATGTAAATCTCAATTAGTGCTGTCTCCCTTAAAGAACTTCTCAGAAGAAAAGGGATATGCTGCTTTTAGGTAATGAGTTGCAATCTCACTAAAAACACTTGTGAAATGATATAAAAATGAAATTATAATGTGTTTTCATTCCATTATCAAAAGAAGCCATTAAACTCTAGGCACTAATGAACAGTTCTATCATGAAGAATTGTGATCAGTATAATTGGTGGAAACCTTTTAACCTAATTACAAATAGGATTAACAGAGTCCACTGATTTAAAATATCCTAAATTAAATTAATGATCCACATCAGAGAAATGTGTACACTTATTTGCTTCCTTTGTCAAAACACACTTAGGATGCTTTTTAATTTGAAACAAAGGAAGTAATTTTTTTTTTCACTTTTTGTCACTGTACACTAGTCTCTGAGTATCACTGGGAAAGTTCAAGCAAATTGTAAAATATAGACATGAAACTTCAAAATCATGAATTTTAATATATGTGTGTCTCATTTTTATATTTGAAGACAAAATCTTGACACGTTCTTTCCTTCATTTAAGACACTAAGACTCAGTCCGAAACATTTCATCACTTTATCAAGTAAGAGTTACAGCAACAACTATAGCCTGTAAGGTAAAGAGTTGCAGAGGATGTGAAATATTTATAAGCTAGTTATACATTTTTAAAAGAGTAGATAGAAATTCAAAGCCAGATAGAAATTCAAAGGAGTTTCTTCTTCAACTGGTGGTCGTAGTCTTTGAAGAAACTTGTGACCAGAAAGCAATATTATGATCAAAATATGATTAATCTACCAAAAAAAGCAGTGATGTTCAGTAATGATAAGGGCTCAAGACTAAACTTAAGAGGTAAAACTTTAAGTAGAAAACTAACACTGTTTCTGCAAGCCAGTCAAAATATTTAACAGATAAAGTGGGTAAAATATCTGTGAGAGGACCCTATAGAACTTAAGAAGTGAAAAATTAAGTTTCCTTTTGAATTAGGAATCTTGTTTCAAGGGGCAAGTCACTTTATCATATTTTTGTGGAGTTTTATTCAAATAGGTTTAAAGACATTATTTATACTGTCATGATGTCCTCTGGCATATTACTCTGTATTGGAGTTAGCATTTTCCCAGGGAAACAGGCTAGTTGGACATCTCCCACATTTCGCAGGCAGTTCCGTCAGCACCACTAAATCAAAGGATAGTCTGGGCACTGGATGCAATTAGAACTCAAGAAATATTTGTGTGGTCTGAAGTCCCCTAATTTAGTATAAACAAACACAATTTATGAACACATTGGTCTCAAACTTAAAGTTTGAGAAAAACAGGCATTCCCAGGATGATCTAAACTGAACAGAAGCTTCAGTTTAGATCTTCAAAGGCTCTGCTGATCCAATGTAAGCCGAAATCCCAGGAGAGCAAGCAAGTGATCTCAGAATGGTGTTCTCAGCAGTGTCTGACTGAGCCTCTACTTGCTAGTAAAGACTTTGGACGTAATCTGGGCCGAGGTGCATTAATGCCTTGAAATCTAAAGACCTATGTGAGGAGTGTAGAACCAGTTGCCAGACATTCAGAAACCCACCACATTCTGTCACAGCAAAATAATTTACAAGATAAATTGGAGTGATTTGCTAATCTTTTTAACAATAAAATTGACAAAAGATAATCTAATAAACTTTTATCAGTTGTTATTAGAAATTAATCCCTACACACACACACACACACACACACACACACACACACACACATATATATATATTTTTTACCAATTGAAGGATAATGTGTGTACAGTTAAGTGCATAAAAGGCACCATACTTAAGCTCTGTGACTTTTAAAATCAGGATGCACTTGTGTAGCCACTACCCAAGATCAAGATATAAAATATTTCTGGCAGCTCATAAAGGTCCCTTACTATTCTATAGCCATATACTTCCATTTCTGAGATGAAACACTATTCTGAATTTTATCATTTTAAACTAGTGTTCCCCAGATCACAATTTTGTCTCTGTTCCTCTGAAAGTCAGTAACAACAGTGCTTTTGGCACCACTGCCAATGGAAGGATGTGTGTGCCCTTTTATTATTTTCCAGGTGCTATTGCTAATGTGGCATTTGCTCCTCTCCCAACTGACACAGTGTTACATAGTCTTCCTCTCAGTTTTCTCAGCTACTCACTCTTGAGGAGAGTTTCTCGTTCCGGCCCCTTTCCCTAGAGCAAGAGGAATTCTGAAGCCTATATCCTTGGTGTCTGTCCCAAATCTGAGAGAAGTTCAGGATGGGGGACTTTAGGGAAGCAAATTGCTATAATACTGTCAGTATGGGGCTCCATTTTCATGGGGCCAAATGACAAGTTTGTTTCCATGCAGTCACACCCCTAAAGCATGTCCAAATTCTAAATGTCACAGACTCTGAAAATCCCATGGAGAGGAGCCTGGTGGGCTGCAGTCCATGGGGTTGCTAAGAGTCGGACACAACTGAGCAACTTCACTTTCACTTTTCACTTTCATGCATTGGAGAAAGAAATGGCAACCCACTCCAGTATTCTTGCCTGGAGAATCCCAGGGACAGGGGAGCCTGGCAGGCTGCCATCTGTGGGGTTGCACAGAGTCAGACACAACGGAAGTGATTTAGCAGCAGCAGCAGCAGCAGTAGTATAATCTTGGAGATCCATTTTGTCTACTCTTACAACCTTATGGTTAAATAAATAATTGGACCATCTGGCAATTAATGTCCCTCATTAACATCAAATTTACACATGACTTAATGAGCCAATTGTTCCTAGTAACAGTTTATGTTAGTGTCCAAAGGACCACACCTTGGAGCCTATATTCGTTCACCATTTTTTTTTAATCTCTCTCAAGTGCTCATACAGGATATGTTTGGGAAACAATGAATGAAGAGGAATGAATACTATTCAAAAGAAAATCAGTCCTTTCTTCAAATTTACTCTTTAGAGGTTTAAAAGATTGAGAATAATACTGCCCCTCAACAGACACGCACACAAATTACATGGACTTGGGTGTCAGTGCTTAAGAGAGACCATTTATATCTACTGTGAATTATAAAGCTGTTACTCCGAGTTTACTAAAAGTACAATGAATGCTCATCCAAATATTTGTGCAGCTGTTGTAAATATCTTCCTCCTATTAATCCAGAACCAGTTTTCCTTGTCCTTCCCATTCATAAGTCTTCAAACGGTCTAAGTTGGTTGTTCATTGTTGTTCAGTGGCTGAGTCTTGTCTGAGTCTTTGCGACCCCATGAACTGCAGCATGCCAGGCTTCCCTGTCCTTCACTCTCTCCCAGAATTTGCTCAGACTCACGCTCATTGTGTTGATGAGGCACCCAACCATCTCATTCACTAAGTTACTTTTCTTCATAATGGCTCCTCTGGTATTTGAAAACACCCATCCTGAACCTTGCTCTACACATACACTCAATCTAAAATAGCAACATGTAAAGGAAATGAACGCACATGTGAGATGTCTGACAATTTGACTTAATAAAGATGAGAAATGAGAACACAGAAAGTCTTGAAAAAATTAATGATATCTAATGAGGAAGATAGTCAAAGCTGGTCATGTGAGAAGAAAAGGGAAAAATAATAGTAGAAAGGTAATAAAGTATATTTTTAATGAAAAAGAAGAATTTTGCATGTACCACTTATAGGTCATATACATAATATCACATGGGCTCCAGACTAATGCAGGATAAATAGTAAATTTCCAAATTTCAACCTAATAGATATCTACATAAGAGATAATCAAAATAGTAACAATTTTACCTGGCAATAATATAGACAACAGGTGATTATTTGAAAAATCAAAGCCAAACATTTTAGAATTTTCTAATTATTTTATCTTTTATAATGTTGGATGAGCTACAAAGGGATTTACACTGTCAAAAAAGATTTTGGATGCATATTGAGAAATTACAGCTAAATTTAGATATTACACTGCCTTTAAGAATCTCATAAATTAGTTTCAAATATTCCTGTTAGTTCTCAAAGTATATATTGTCGGTCCTGCAGCATTAGTTTACCTGGGAACTTACTAGAACTGCAAATTCTCAAGCTCCATCCCCACTCCATCCACTGAATCAGAAAGTCTGGAGTGGACCCAGCAATGTGTGTTTTACTAAGCCCTCCAACGTGGTTTATTGGTCTTCCCAGGTTGCACCAGAGGTAAAGGACAATGCAGAAGACACGAGACGTAGGTTCGATCCCTGGGTCGGGAAGGTCCCCTGGCTAAGGAAATGGCAACCCACTCCCTTAACTGGCAAAACCCATGGACAGAGGAGACTGGTAGGCTATAATCCATGGGGTCATAAAGAGCTAGACACGACTGAAACAACTTAGAGGCAGGCCAGGTGGTTCTGCTGCAGCCTAAAGTACAAGAACCACTGAATTAAATCTATGCATAGTGGAAAGACTGATGAAAAGAGACAAAATAATCTTGGAAAGCTTCATAATACTTGAGGAAGGGAGAATATACTCAAAAATCATTAAGTATGATTCAAAACCTATGTCTAAGGTCATCCTTTTATGAGTAGAAAATGCCTAGTTTCTTTGGTCATTGATTTTCCATTTGTAGTTTATAGTCTTTCAGTTCTTTGAATAGAAGTTTCACTTGCTTCCAAAATACATGTTTTCTAAAATGATCTATTTCGCCCAAATTATCCAACTTTTTCTCACAACTACATTCCTTTTTCTCTGGCTTCAAGGTGAAGTGGTGGTGACAGTGAATATAGAAAATGAAGGAAGGGGCACTGGAGGGAGAGGTAGGAGATACTGAGGTGAGAGGCTAGGTGGGAGATACTCTACCTTGTGAATTAGGCAGCAGGAAATATTATAAGACAGACTAAATGAAATGGCCTACATTTACATATTGGCTGGAACTGTCATTCTCTTGCAGATGCACAGAATCGAAGAAGCAGAGGTCCGCCTGGCTTTCTTCCGGGAGCTTCAGACCCAGACCATGGTCTTCACATCTTACCTTCCAATCCAGGGGACCAAGTATGGCAGCGGGGTCCCCCTCCACCAGGGACTCTCCCTCCTGGTCTAGAATATTTAAGCCAGGTGCTTTTATCTCTCTATTTCTACAAAGTTTTTCCCCTTTAAGACAAATACAAACTTGGTTTCTTCACCTCCAATCAAGACTAAAAACTTCAGCAAATAACTTATTGAAGTGAGAAACGCATTATACAATCTGTCTTTAACTTATTGTATTATTTGGCAAGAAACTTTTGCCTTCTTTTATAACCTCTTCTATTTTCCTTATTTACCTGACACAGAGAGAAGACTAAACATTTTTGATTGAGCTGTTTAGCATCTTATCCTTCTTCTCCTCATTGCTCAAAGTGTCAGCAAATTCAAATCCTAGAGGAATTGTCTAATATGTCTAGTCACCTACAGTTATTCAATTAAAGGATATTAATTGAGTACCTGTTATAATCAAGGCACTTAATGGTATAAAAACTAGTCCTTCTCACCCAAACATTCTGCAACCTCTTTGGCAAAGACAAAAAATGTTGACAAAAAATGTTGACAAAAAATGCAAGGCCGGGTGTTAGAGCCAGAAAAACACACAATTTTAATGTGGGCAGGTGTACAGAGAAGAGAGGGTTTCCTTGATGGCTGAGGGGTAAAGAATCCACCTGCAATGCAGAAGACACAGGTTCAATCCCTGGATCAGGAAGATCCCCTATGGAAGGAAATGGCAACCCACTCCAGTATTCTTGCCTGGGAAATCCCATGGACAGAGCTGCCTGTGCTACAGTCCATGGGGTCGCAAACAGTTGGACAAGACTTAGTGACTAAACAATAAAAGAGAAAAGTTCCTAAAGACCAAAGTACTCAGGAGAGACTTTCTCAGTGAGTTGAGAGCTTAACATCGTCAACTGAATCTCAAAAGGTGGATAGAAATCCAAGAGAAATCAAGCTACCAAGTTAGCATTACTGTCTTCTGATACTTTTGCCATTTCTCAGCCAATTTGCTTGAAAGATCATAGGAAGTATAGTACTGTTCTAGTCATTGGAGGTTAAGCAGTGATTCAAGCCTTATAATAAATCAGTCAAGAAATATCGTCTGAATTTTATGGCACATAAGTTGCAATTGACATTTGTATATATTACTGATGCTTTTATATTTATCCTACACACGATTAGAAATATACTTACACTAATATTGAGTTGTCAGCACATGTGCTGCCATTTTCAGCTTGTTTGGCACTCTAACTATAAAGTCTATCTCCTTTATCAAAATCAAATCTCTGTGTTAATTCCCTTAAGGTGCAAGAGATTTCTGTTATGCCTGATAGGGTTTAAGCTGCACACAGCATATGTTCCTGGGAAAATGTTTATAATTGCAGATGCCTTCTCCAGAAACCCACTGGCAGACAAATGTACTTTAGAGACTGGAGAGCTCAGGGAGATATGTAAAAGAGCTGGAAAAGCTAACCTACCATCTTCCATCTGCAGAAAGGATCAGCTGTAATAGCTGACTAGAGTTGATTAACTGCTGCAAGCTGTTTGGGAATGTTGTCAGACAAGGTTTTGCCAAGTATAAAAGTGATATACCAGTGCCAGAGGGCTGGGGTTTGATGATCACATATGGCCATCACATATTCTTCTTCCATCCATGAACGACGACATACCCAGAGCCAGATGCTTGACATGAACATACTTTTTTTCATATTTGATAGAGATATGAGCCCACTGGCTTCAGTTCTAAAAGTCAATTTTCCAAATGTATACCTTTGGTACTCTTTTTCAGAAAACAAAAATATTTCACAAATTGGTGGGTATTTTCCTTCAAAGGGAATGGATTTTATAGTCTTTATACTAAAAGAACACATTTGCTTTAAAGCAGTGCATACAGAACAGGATGAATAAGCATTTAAAAAGTTTAATACTTCCAGTTTGTGAGAAACATATATATATGAAGAATTTTGTGAGCTTTTATCTAAAAACCACAATAAAATTATGAATATTTGAAAATAGTGCATGCTTCAATAAACAAACAGGAAAATATTCAATAAAAATGCTTCCAAATTAAAATCTCAATGTAAATATTTAAAAAATCACATACTCTCTTTTAATCATGATTATCCAGTAACTACTGATAATCATGTTTTCACTAACAAATTGAAAATAAACTCCCAGGTGGAAAGGGATATGTGTGTCTGTGTATATGTTTATATACACATACATATGAAAGTATTTGTATAATGTATATATTTACATATGTATGTATACACATATATGTTGTTCATGTATTATAGGTTGTCCTAAGTCACGTCAGTCATGTCTGACTCTTTGTGACCACATGGAAAGTAGCCCGCCAGGTTCCTCTGTCCATGGAATTCTCCAGGCAAGAATACTGGAGTGGGTTGCCATTTCCTTCTCCAGGAAATCTTCCCAACCCAGGAATCAAACTATATTCATTCCAAGTTAAATTAACATATTCATAATAGTCAATAATATTTTATCCTATAAGCATCAAAGGATGACTTTTATTTAGTCACCTACAGATCAGAGTACTCAGTTAAAATTTATAAAGGCACATGTAAGATTCCATTTATTTTGAAGTACTGGGTTGACCAAAAGTTTCTTATGGGTTTTTCTGTAACATCTTCTGGAAAAATCCAAATGAACTTTTCAGCCAACCCAATACATATATTAAATGGAATCACTGATACCTGTAAACCTGATAAATTATACACACACATTGTACATACATTTCCAAGGCTGTCATTTGGTGTCCATTCTGAAGCTTTCTTACTGTAGGAGTGCTCTGCTTGTCCTAACACCTGAATACAGGATGTAATCTGTTTAAAGTTTCCACCAATTCCTGGTCCATCAATTAATAGCAAAAGATGAAAACAGCTCTTTTGGACCACAGTTTATAAGTGGCCCAGGGCTACTTAAAGGAAACTAGAAGAACAACCAAAACCAGGACCCTCATATCCAGGAGGTTTGTCCACAGAGAGAGATCACGTTCGAGGCTATTAGAGAGGATGGGTGAGTACAAGAGTGAATAGGGAGGAAAGGTACTCAGAAGTTCCACAGTGTCACTTAAGAGCTGTTTCTCCCAGTTCCTAAGATTAGTTATGTTTCAGTTGAAATCCATGGTACCACTGCCTGGGTTCATATCCCAGCCTAACCACTTACAAGCTCTATGATCTTGAGCAAAGCCACTTTCTTTCTCTGGGATTGTTTCCTCACATGTTACATGTAATGATATCCTGTTCTCTGATGTGTGTGAGGACTAAGTCAGACACTATGTCAAATATCTAGCACAGTGACTACTTCAAGGTAGTCATTAAATAAACAACCACTATTATTAGACATTAGAGATGTACATTGATCCTTTTCAACCAATAGTCTTAAAGTTCAGGGCTGAAACTTGATCCATGACATAAATACTCAAAGTCTCTAAACTCAAACCTTACTTTCGCACCCTAAGACTTCTTCTCCAAGTTACACCCACATAGTGGAGGGAAAGAGTTAGTCACTCAGTCGTGTCCAACTCTTCAATACCCCATGAACTATAGCCCACCAGGCTACAGTCCATGGAATTCTCCAGGTAAGAATATTAAAGTGCGTAGCCATTCCCTTCTCCAAGGGATCATCCCCACCCTGGGATCAAACCCGGGTGTCCCTCGTTGCAGGCAGATACTTTACCCTCTGAGCCCACGCAGATCCACTGCTAAATAATCATGCATGTCCCTTCTCTTCTGTCAACCCTCCTTTTTCCTCAAAAGAGGAAAACAGAACTAACAACACTACATAACAAAGACCAATTCCGATTTCTTGACGCTTTAGTCGTAGTTGTTTAAATATGTTCTACAATATCTTATATCATAAATTATTGTTGTAAAAAAATATGCCTGTGAATCTTGGAAAGGAGGGCATATGTACACTCTTATCAATAATAATAAGAAGAAATGATACTAGTTTTTACCTCTACCTCAGGATATACAAGAAGAATGAAGGAA
Source organism: Neotragus moschatus (assembly GCA_006410615.1). Classification (NCBI taxonomy): domain Eukaryota; kingdom Metazoa; phylum Chordata; class Mammalia; order Artiodactyla; family Bovidae; genus Neotragus; species Neotragus moschatus. Next base: position 73,220 of record SJYA01000123.1, read on the forward strand.
ATAAGATAATTTCATATTTTCAGGGTTTGTGATTGTTCATTCAGTTCCAAATGTTAACAATTACTACATTTATTTGAAAGTTATCAGTGAGTTTGTTAATGTGAAAGGAGAATAAAGGGAAAATTTTAAGGCAAAATAGAAAATGAAGCATTCAAAAAGGCAATAATTAACACTGTATTCAGTGTTCATGACTTTTTACCTTAGTGAGTCTTTAAGTGCTGAATATGAAAATTAAAATATACACAGATAAAATTTATTCTAAGGACATATTTTAAATATTTCCTTTAAAAAACCATTTGTATTATATTCTATTTAACACAGTCATGTCTCAGCTACCTGCGACTAATTTATCTCTGTAAATTAACTTCATTTCTAATTGCATAGGCAAGTTTTGATGTGTCATGCATTTAGAAGCTAACTCTTTTCTGCTTAAACTGATATTTTGTTGACAGGCTTTATGGATTTTTTTCCCTTCGTTCAAAGAAAAGTGTGACTGAAAAAAGAAATTAAAGAATAGCCTTTCTCAGCTGTAACAGACTTTTCCTCACAATCAGGAAAATCAGAGTGAAAGTAGAATTAGGGCTGAGAGGAGAGGCCAAGCACGCAGATCATCACTGTTTGTATCCTCTTGGTTCGTTTCTTTTAAAGAAAGAGAGAGTAAGAAGTTTAAAACCGTATAGGCATTCTTATTCAGAGACTGTTTAAAAATAATCTTAAGGGTGTTGGTATAATTTTCAAGAGCTCTCTTACTACCACAGGAAAAACACAGAGCTAACCACAATTCCTATTCTTATTCAGAGCAATTTTGCTTTGAAATTTTCAAGGTTCTTGTAATTTTTACTTGAATAAAAACCATGTTAGCTTTTTTTCCCCTTCATTATAAAATGTGAGTTGTTTTCCACCATTTTCCACACAGAGAACATGAAAAACACCTAATTTCATGTAGTCCAGTAAACAGGTTAATAGTAATAGCTGCAAAGATTTTCAAAGACCTGTGATGTAATAATTTTTATTTCCTTCATGTCGTCTTTTAACAGTTAGACCTGATAATTATACACCAGCAGGTGGAGCTTCTTGGAAGTAAGTACATTCTGTAATTATTAAAATTGTTAAACTAAGTCTTTTATAAGGTTAAACAAAAAAGAGCACTATGTCTATTTTTTTTCTGGGAAAGGTTTCTCTTTTTTTAATTTATTTTTAATTGAAGAGTAATTGCTTTACAGAATTATGTTGTTTTTTGTCAAACACCAACATGAATCAGCCATAGGTATACATATGTCTCCTCCCTCTTGGACCTCTCTCCCACTGAAAGTAAAATTATTAGTCTGATATAGATAAGCCTAAAAGCATAAAACTCCCCAAATCTTTGATGAGATTATCATTAGGAATGTAACATTATTTTTCATCTTGAAGTAATAAATGCTATTTGGTCATTTCCATGGCTGCTAATAATTTAAATTTTCTTAACAATTTCAGACATGGAAATTGAGGCTGAGACCAACAAAAAACCATCAAAATAAAGTTGTACTGTTTTATCATAGTCAGTGATTCATCAAAAACCAAATTATTTAACAGAGCACAAACTTATTATGATGAATACTCAAATTACTTGAGTATTACTTGTTTGTCTTTAATATTCTAGATAACACCTAAAGTATGTCAAAATTGAAATAGATAGCATGAAGCTGTATAGTACCAGATAGATTTTTATACAGAATCATTAGTATCACTGTGAGTTGTCCCAGTACATTCTATAACAATGACAGAATAATTTGAGTATGATCCTTCTTTAGAGCATTGCTTCCCTAGTTGAAAAGTACTACAAGTATCCAAGTAGGTCATATAACTGGAATCAAAATTTATCAACTGCACAGCTCTTTTCACAAAGTCTACTTTGATTTCTATGGCTAAATCCTCAAAATTTAGAGTACAGAAATAGATTTGTCTGAAGAAGATACCATGTACTTAATAACTAATCAGCCGTGCTGCTTCTAATAACACTATCATTTTTACTCATATAAAGCTTTGATAGTAAGCAGTAGCATGATTTTGATAATTTTTTTTTTTTGCTCCATTAGTGATCCTAGGCACTGAGACCGCCAACAAATATGAGATTAAAAACAGCTTGGGACAAAGAATATACTTTGCAGCGGAGGAAAGCATCTGCTTCAATCGTACTTTCTGTTCCACTCTGCGATCATGCATTCTGAAGATCACCGATAACTCAGGTCAAGAGGTGATTACGGTCAACAGGCCCTTGAGGTGTAACAGCTGCTGGTGCCCTTGCTACCTACAAGAGGTTAGTCACTGACCTGGGTGTGCTTTTATTTTCCACAGTTGGAAAGGTTAGCAGTTATTTCTTTAATAAATGACATTCAGCTGGTAATACAAGGCCATTAACCTTTCAATTGGTTGGATTAGAATGTTGCTCCCTTAAGATCAGAACAGCTTAAGGATTTGGTGATTCACTAATTTTTTTTTTTTTCCATTTCCAATGAAAAACTATACTGGCTTCTGTGGTGTTAATTTGGAAAGACAGATCATGCATCATCTAAATGAGACACATCCTCCTGAATCTTTGTATTGGCTAGGTAATATCTGTAAGTTCCACCATTAAGCAGACCTACTCTTCATCTTCTCATTGGTACACAGTTCAGGGAGTGCTGAGTGATACTAAACTCTCCTAAAGGAATCTCTTGGCTCAGTATTATTTTTAGAACAGAATTTCATGTTCCATTTACCCATTTATGACAAACTTCAAGGTTCATAAAAGACTGTGTTAGTCTTCTAGAGGGAATCATTTGATTATTATATTTTAATATATAATAGATTTTCATACCTTTTAGTAAATCTATAGTAATAACTTTCAGGGACATGATGCAGTTAAATTTATGTGGAATATATACTTTGATCTCTTTGACACCAGGAACCTCTAAGTGAGAAGAAATAGATTTTACTCTCTACATTTTGCAGTGGAGGAAACTGAGGCTTAGAGGTGCCTCACCTATGATCTCACATCTAGAATATATCATAAGAGGGATTTGATCCAAGTATCTTTTTTCAAACCTGTTTCTTTACTGAGGACCTATGTATAAATACTCTACTTAGCACAATGGAAAGTAAATATTAATCTGGAAATCTCCTTAAGTAGAGAAGTTTCTAACAATATATGTCAAAGCTAATTCTGCAACTTTTAAAGGCAATTATCTGGTCAAGTGATAGGATTGCTAAGGTACTCAAATTCTTGCAGGCCAAAAATTTTTATCCTTCTACTGGGGATATTCAATATCTAATATGTCCCAATATGCTAAAGTCAGTATAACCCAGAATATACACCCATTATAACATTTCTGTTAATCCTATGTCACATAAATTAAACATAAGATGCATCCTAATACTGATTAGTATATTTTTAATTTAGTTGAGATCAAATCAATTACTTTAGAAGTTATCCTAGAACAAATCTATGTAATTCTAAGAAGTCTTGTTGAAAATACCTTTGTCTATCCAAAAACACTACAGACATGCACATAAAACTATGAACTTAACAAGTAAGAAAAGACAAAAGAAGGTCAGATGATAGAGAGTTGGCTTAATTTAAAAACAAACAATATTCATCATTTTCACCCACTTCCAGCTTATTTTATTAATACAAAGTATTTGAATTGGCTAAATAAATATGTTGAAATACAGTATTATGGATAATTAAGAAATTAGGGGGATGAATGATAATGGGGCAAAATACTAGTCAGCTCTGAAAATGCACATGATATTCTTTTAATGCTTTGGACAAAATGAAACAGAAGTCACATTGGTGTGTAACAACTGTAACTCTGCAAGAAGCATTTGTTAGCACAGAGTAGCTGAAGTTGACAAATCGAAGAGGAAAAAAAATGATAAGAATCAAGAAGTGAGCTTAAAAATAGATGTGTGTTGTGACAACAACCAAGAGGGAGTAAATATGAAGCATATCATAGGAAACACTTCAATGCTTGGCCAACTGTTGTACTTGGAACAAACACGGCAAAGAAGCCAGTACCCCAGGGTCAGAAGACAGGCCTGGGGTAGGTTTTCCTTAGGGAACGAAGATCAAAAACATGGACTTTTAGTGGATCATGAGGAACACATATCTATACAGTGAATTTCTTTGTTTCTAAAAATTATTTTTAAAATCCAGTATAGCATAGAAGCAGATATTTAGAATCTTTTATATACTGTTTAGAAGTAAGCAGACATTATGATAAAATTAAAATACAATAACCTTAGGAAATTTTATTTTATTATTATCTCTTCCTACAGTTAGAAATCCAAGCCCCTCCTGGTTCTATAGTTGGTTATGTTGCACAGAAGTGGGACCCCTTTCTGCCTAAATTCACAATCCAAAATGCAAACAAAGAAGATATTTTGAAAATTGTTGGTCCTTGTGCAACATGTGGCTGTTTTGGCGATGTGGATTTTGAGGTACGATTGACAAATGAAGGACTGTTTCACTTAGGTCCTGATTTTTTGCAACATAATTCAATTTTTTAAATGTTCAAATCATGCAATATTTCTGAAATAAATTCAGAAAATAATATATTTGTGAAATAATGGAATAAGTAATATTGTATATGCCAAAAATAACTCATAATTCCAGAGACATAAGTTCAAGAATTTTTTTTAGAACATACTACAAAAATTTGATGTATGTGGAATTACAGCACCTATGGTATAAAGCAAATATATTTAGTTAGAATCACTGAAATTACATCTTCTTTCCTATATCCCTGGTGGTAACATATCCCAATTCTGATCTCAAGAGCACACTCCATTAAAATATCATTAATTTAAAAGCTATGTAAGTAAGACTTGCTAACTTCATTTTGTAAAGCAATCTAGTCTCATATAAACATATGTGTGTAAATCAGAAAACAGTAAGTACTTGCAAATTCAGTGTGTAAGAATATAAACTATCTTAACAGCTTTGTTCAGTCGCTAGGTAGTGTCTGACGCTTTGCGACCCCATGGACTGCAGCATGCCAGGCTTCCATATCCTTCACCATCTCCCAGAGTTTGCTCAGATTCACATCCATTGAGTCGGTGATGCTATCTAACCATCTTATCCTCTGCTGCCCTCTTTTCCTTTTCCTTGACAGTTTTTCCTAGAAATAAACCTTAGAGGAAGTGAAGTATGTATTTCTTTTTTATTTATTCACTCTATTCACTCATGTGTATCTCACATAGGATATTATTTTACAGGATTTCAGGAAACACAACTCACCTAGAATACAATGTACATTTTAGAAAATGGGCTATCATAACTCCAAAAATTCTTTGCATAACTTTCCTAAGAGTAAAGAATAAAAATAAGCCCTATAATTGAGGAGTACTTAAGAGTTTTCATATTTATGGTATTGTTTTGTAGTTGCTAAGTCGTGTCCTACTCTTTGGCAAAGAAGTTCTTCTGTCCATGGGATTCTCCACTCAAGAATACTGGAGTGGGTTGTCATTTCCTTTTCCAGGGGATCTTCCCAATCCAGGGATCAAACCACATCTCCTACATTGGCAGGTGGATTCTTTACCACTGAGCCACCATAAATCCCATTTATGGTATAGAGATGACCTAAGTAACTTCCTTTATTTTCTATCTTCTACTTCCACACAGAAAGTGAAAGTTTATATCACTTTAAGCCTTTGAATGAGAAACAGGGCAAGCAAATGAATAGTAGATAGTTTAATTCTAGATTCCTTCTAGTTGAAAAGAACTAGAGACTTTTTCATATCATATTATTAGAATGAATTTATGTGGTACATTAGCCAAGAGAAGTTTTTTAAATGAAAAATAGGACTTAGGTTAGTTATAACNTCTTCTCATTGGTACACAGTTCAGGGAGTGCTGAGTGATACTAAACTCTCCTAAAGGAATCTCTTGGCTCAGTATTATTTTTAGAACAGAATTTCATGTTCCATTTACCCATTTATGACAAACTTCAAGGTTCATAAAAGACTGTGTTAGTCTTCTAGAGGGAATCATTTGATTATTATATTTTAATATATAATAGATTTTCATACCTTTTAGTAAATCTATAGTAATAACTTTCAGGGACATGATGCAGTTAAATTTATGTGGAATATATACTTTGATCTCTTTGACACCAGGAACCTCTAAGTGAGAAGAAATAGATTTTACTCTCTACATTTTGCAGTGGAGGAAACTGAGGCTTAGAGGTGCCTCACCTATGATCTCACATCTAGAATATATCATAAGAGGGATTTGATCCAAGTATCTTTTTTCAAACCTGTTTCTTTACTGAGGACCTATGTATAAATACTCTACTTAGCACAATGGAAAGTAAATATTAATCTGGAAATCTCCTTAAGTAGAGAAGTTTCTAACAATATATGTCAAAGCTAATTCTGCAACTTTTAAAGGCAATTATCTGGTCAAGTGATAGGATTGCTAAGGTACTCAAATTCTTGCAGGCCAAAAATTTTTATCCTTCTACTGGGGATATTCAATATCTAATATGTCCCAATATGCTAAAGTCAGTATAACCCAGAATATACACCCATTATAACATTTCTGTTAATCCTATGTCACATAAATTAAACATAAGATGCATCCTAATACTGATTAGTATATTTTTAATTTAGTTGAGATCAAATCAATTACTTTAGAAGTTATCCTAGAACAAATCTATGTAATTCTAAGAAGTCTTGTTGAAAATACCTTTGTCTATCCAAAAACACTACAGACATGCACATAAAACTATGAACTTAACAAGTAAGAAAAGACAAAAGAAGGTCAGATGATAGAGAGTTGGCTTAATTTAAAAACAAACAATATTCATCATTTTCACCCACTTCCAGCTTATTTTATTAATACAAAGTATTTGAATTGGCTAAATAAATATGTTGAAATACAGTATTATGGATAATTAAGAAATTAGGGGGATGAATGATAATGGGGCAAAATACTAGTCAGCTCTGAAAATGCACATGATATTCTTTTAATGCTTTGGACAAAATGAAACAGAAGTCACATTGGTGTGTAACAACTGTAACTCTGCAAGAAGCATTTGTTAGCACAGAGTAGCTGAAGTTGACAAATCGAAGAGGAAAAAAAATGATAAGAATCAAGAAGTGAGCTTAAAAATAGATGTGTGTTGTGACAACAACCAAGAGGGAGTAAATATGAAGCATATCATAGGAAACACTTCAATGCTTGGCCAACTGTTGTACTTGGAACAAACACGGCAAAGAAGCCAGTACCCCAGGGTCAGAAGACAGGCCTGGGGTAGGTTTTCCTTAGGGAATGAAGATCAAAGACATGGACTTTTAGTGGATCATGAGGAACACATATCTATACAGTGAATTTCTTTGTTTCTAAAAATTATTTTTAAAATCCAGTATAGCATAGAAGCAGATATTTAGAATCTTTTATATACTGTTTAGAAGTAAGCAGACATTATGATAAAATTAAAATACAATAACCTTAGGAAATTTTATTTTATTATTATCTCTTCCTACAGTTAGAAATCCAAGCCCCTCCTGGTTCTATAGTTGGTTATGTTGCACAGAAGTGGGACCCCTTTCTGCCTAAATTCACAATCCAAAATGCAAACAAAGAAGATATTTTGAAAATTGTTGGTCCTTGTGCAACATGTGGCTGTTTTGGCGATGTGGATTTTGAGGTACGATTGACAAATGAAGGACTGTTTCACTTAGGTCCTGATTTTTTGCAACATAATTCAATTTTTTAAATGTTCAAATCATGCAATATTTCTGAAATAAATTCAGAAAATAATATATTTGTGAAATAATGGAATAAGTAATATTGTATATGCCAAAAATAACTCATAATTCCAGAGACATAAGTTCAAGAATTTTTTTTAGAACATACTACAAAAATTTGATGTATGTGGAATTACAGCACCTATGGTATAAAGCAAATATATTTAGTTAGAATCACTGAAATTACATCTTCTTTCCTATATCCCTGGTGGTAACATATCCCAATTCTGATCTCAAGAGCACACTCCATTAAAATATCATTAATTTAAAAGCTATGTAAGTAAGACTTGCTAACTTCATTTTGTAAAGCAATCTAGTCTCATATAAACATATGTGTGTAAATCAGAAAACAGTAAGTACTTGCAAATTCAGTGTGTAAGAATATAAACTATCTTAACAGCTTTGTTCAGTCGCTAGGTAGTGTCTGACGCTTTGCGACCCCATGGACTGCAGCATGCCAGGCTTCCATATCCTTCACCATCTCCCAGAGTTTGCTCAGATTCACATCCATTGAGTCGGTGATGCTATCTAACCATCTTATCCTCTGCTGCCCTCTTTTCCTTTTCCTTGACAGTTTTTCCTAGAAATAAACCTTAGAGGAAGTGAAGTATGTATTTCTTTTTTATTTATTCACTCTATTCACTCATGTGTATCTCACATAGGATATTATTTTACAGGATTTCAGGAAACACAACTCACCTAGAATACAATGTACATTTTAGAAAATGGGCTATCATAACTCCAAAAATTCTTTGCATAACTTTCCTAAGAGTAAAGAATAAAAATAAGCCCTATAATTGAGGAGTACTTAAGAGTTTTCATATTTATGGTATTGTTTTGTAGTTGCTAAGTCGTGTCCTACTCTTTGGCAAAGAAGTTCTTCTGTCCATGGGATTCTCCACTCAAGAATACTGGAGTGGGTTGTCATTTCCTTTTCCAGGGGATCTTCCCAATCCAGGGATCAAACCACATCTCCTACATTGGCAGGTGGATTCTTTACCACTGAGCCACCATAAATCCCATTTATGGTATAGAGATGACCTAAGTAACTTCCTTTATTTTCTATCTTCTACTTCCACACAGAAAGTGAAAGTTTATATCACTTTAAGCCTTTGAATGAGAAACAGGGCAAGCAAATGAATAGTGGATAGTTTAATTCTAGATTCCTTCTAGTTGAAAAGAACTAGAGACTTTTTCATATCATATTATTAGAATGAATTTATGTGGTACATTAGCCAAGAGAAGTTTTTTAAATGAAAAATAGGACTTAGGTTAGTTATAACAGAATGACTTTGTAAATGTCTGAGTATTATGTAAAAATGAAATTAAGCAATGACTGATAATATCTTCAAGAGATGAGACTACCAGATCACCTGACCTGCCTCTTGAGAAATCTGTGTGCAGGTCAAGAAGCAACAGTTAGAACTGAACATGGAACAACAGACTGGTTCCAAATCAGGAAAGGAGCATGTCAAGGCTATATATTGTCACCCTGCTTATTTAACTTATATGCAGAGTACATCAGAGAAATGCTGGGCTGGAAGAAGCACAAGCTGGAATCAAGATTTCCAGGAGAAATCTCAATAACCTCAGATATGCAGGTGACACCACCTTTATGGCAGAAAGTGAAGAGGAACTAAAGAGCCTCTTGATGAAAGTGAAAGAGGAGAGTGAAAAAGTTGGCTTAAAACTCAACATTCAGAAAATGAAGATCATGGCATCTGCTCTCATCACTTCAAGGCAAATAGATGGGGAAACAATGGAAACAATGTCAGACTTTATTTTTTTGGGCTCCCAAATCACTGTAGATGGTGATTGCAGCCATTAAATTAAAAGATGCTTGCTCCTTGGAAATAAAAGTTATGACCAACCTAGACAGCATATTAAAAAGCAGAGACATTACTTGGCTAACAAAGGTCCATCTAGTCAAAGCTATGGCTTTTCCAGTAGTTACGTATGGATGTGACAGTTGGACTATAAAGAAAGCTGAGCACCAAAGAATCGATGCTTTTGAACTGTGGTGTTGGAGAAGACTCTTGAGAATCCCTTGGACTGCAAGATCCAACCAGTCCATCCTAAAGGAAATCAGTCCTGAACTATTCACTGGAAGGACTGATGCTGAAGCTGAAACTCCAGTACTTTGGCCACCTCATGTGAAGAACTGATTCATTGGAAAAGACCCTAATGCTGGGAAAGATTGAAGGTGGGAAGAGAAGTAGATGACAGAGGATGAGATGGCTAAATGGCATCACTGACTCAATGGACATGAGTTTGAGTAAACTTGGGAGTTGCTGATGGACAGGTAGGCCTGGCATGCTGCAGTCCATGGGGTTGCAAAGAGTCAGACACAACTGAGTGACTGAACTGAACTGATAATATTTAAGCAAATTAGCAATTATAAAATCTTAGCAATAAAACAATAAATTATACCTAGAAATTAATTTTATCTAAGAAATTTCCTCTAAAATCTTTCTTAAACTATTTCTCTTTCTTTTTTTGCATGAAAAATTCAGATTTAAAACGTGGACCTCAGGTAGAAGGATTATCATCATGGTTAGACTATGTAATTGAAACTATGTACTTGCTGCCATCTTGTGGCAGTCTGGCCTTAATTACTTATTGAAGTTAAATTCTCAATCTGCATACAGAAAGGAGAAAAAAAGAGATTATAACAGTTAAAAAAATGTCAGAAAAGCAAAATTCCTGAATAATAAACTGGAAAGTTAATTTACAAACCTAAGATTATATAAAGGAATGATTGCCACTGAATTGTCATTTAAAGATGATGAATAAAATTATTCTTATATTTCATGAGGTAAACATGGAGAAATGTAAAATCATAGGTTTCACCTACAAGTTTACAGCCTCTTATTTTCTTTTCAAAGGTGAGGACCATTAATGAAAAACTTACAATTGGAAAGATTTCCAAGTACTGGTCGGGCTTTGTGAATGATGTTTTCACCAATGCTGACAACTTTGGGATTCACGTTCCTGCGGACCTCGATGTGACAGTCAAAGCAGCCATGATTGGTGCTTGCTTTCTCTTTGTAAGTGTGGTCTTAAATATTGAGGTGGTTTCTTTCTTTCCTTTTCACTTGTCAGTTATTATAGAGCCATCCTGTTTCACATAGTTTTTACCCACGGAGTCAGTTTTATAAACGGAAGGCTAGTTTGTGTGCAACAGTGTTAAGAAGTCAGAATGTAACAGCTTGCATTCATACAAGGTAGCCTTCCTCCAGTGGCCCTCAAACCCCCTCTTCTCAAGGATGGATTCCCTATCTACATCCTACTCATCATTTCTCAATATTTGAGTTAGCCTTCTCTTTCGACTTTCAACTTTTTCTTATTTTCACTTTCAGTGAAAAATATGTAAACACAAATAATCACATAATTTATCCTGGGTAAGGTTCAAGGCTGTTTAATGGCTTACCAAGGAGTCAGGTGATATTCAAAATGTGAAAAGTACAATTTCCTTGTCCTTCCAATAAGTACACAGGTACATAAGTAAACAGAGATGAGTTAATATGTAGCAGTTTCTATTATTACAAAGATATGATGTCTTTGTCCTTTCTTCTCAATTTAACAGTTTCATCAAAAACATTTTCTTCTAGATTGGTGATGAAGGAATAGAAGTCAAGTAATACTTGTGCCAAACTCTGACCTGATTTCCTCTGTTCCCCACTTTCCTTCTAATTTTTCCCTCATTGCTTACCTTTTTCAGCTTTTGCACTCAAAAAAGTCATGGAATTTTAAAGCAAACCTTCATTCTTCCTCTCATGTTATTCTTCAAGGTTTTAGGACCCTAAATCTTACGGTTATGTTAATATTTGCTTCTGTGGGCAAAAAATGTAGTCCTATTTACTTAGGCTCTTCTAGAGACACTTGAGAGTTAACTAAAAATAATTCCTTGGTGATGGCACTCATAGATACTTAGAGTTTAATTAAAAATAAATATAGTAGCATTTTTTCTGACAGCAGCTTTAGAGAAATTATTTTAACTTATTGATTCCCTATCATGAGTAGAGGTACAGTTAATATCAATACACAGAGTGCTAGGCTTTTAGACTAAGCTGTCTCTTACTCTTAATTTCCATTTTCATCTACAAATGTAACCAAGTTCAATCAATCTTTCCTGTTACCACATACTTTTTCATTTTTCCATTCTCCTTATCTGTTTGCTGCTAAGTCACTTCAGTCGTGTCCGACTACATGCGACCCCATAGACGGCAGCCCACCAGGCTCCCCCGTCCCTGGGATTCTGCAGGCAAGAACACTGGAGTGGGTTGCCATTTCCTTCTCCAATGCATGAAAGTGAAAGTGAAGTTGCTCAGTCGTGTCTGATTCTTAGCAATCCCATGGACTGCAGCCCACCAGGCTCCTCTGTCCATGGGATTTTCCAGGCAAGAGTACTGGAGTGGGGTGTCCTTGCCTTCTCCAAGGCTTTTAATTTGTCACTTCCTACTCCCTTCTATTTTTTGACCATTCTGCATTTTGACACCAAACATACCAATGGCACCCCACTCCAGTACTCTTGCCTGGAAAATCCCATGGACAGAGGAGCCTGGTGGGCTGCAGTCCATGGGTTTGCTAAGAGTCGGACACAACTGAGCGACTTCACTTTCAGTTTTATGCATTGGAGAAGCGAATGGCAACCCACTCCAGTGTTCTTGCCTGGAGAATCCCACAGACTGAGGAGCCAGGTGGGCTGCCATCTCTGGGGTCACACAGAGTCGGACATGACTGAAGTAACTTAGCAGCAGCAGCAGCAGCGTACCATGCACATAAACTTAATCCCACCCTTTTCCCAAAGCCTTAATTTGGCCTTCTGGTTAGTCCCCTTATTTAATGTTTATATTAAAAATATATTACCTTCATTCTGCCCAGCTGCTGCTGCTATTTAGTTGCTAAATTATGTCCAACTCTTTTGCATCCACCTGGGCTGTAGCCCACCAGGCTCCTTTGTCCATGGGATTCCCAGGTAAGAATACTGGAGTAGGTTGCCATTTTCTTCTCCAGGGGATCTTCCTGACCAAAGAATCAAACTTGTGTCTCCTGCTTTGCAGGCAAGTTCTTTACCACATTTAGCCACCAGGGAAGCCTTTAATCTGCCATACATGTATATTTTATGTATTAATAACAAGCTGATGGCAAAAATGTCAACAATTCCCTATGACTGTAGCACTGATTGAAGTAACACTCCAATTATCTGAAAAGATAACTTTTTCACTCCAGGGTCTGAGAGAGAAACATACTCACTGAGACTATCAGACAGCATTCCATTCATTGCTTTTCTTTTCCTTTTTACCATAATATTATAAAATATTTGCACTTTTCTCTTGGCCAATATTGAAGAAGAAAATGGCAACCCACTCCAGTATTCTTGCCTGAATTCCATGGACAAAGGAGCCTGGCAGGCTACAGTTCATGGGGTCACAAAGAGTCAGACATAACTGAGTGAATATCACTCACCCTTGGCCAATATAGCTTTTAAAACAATTTGTCACCAAGAATTATGTTTTTAATTTGTAAATGCTGTCTCCATTTTATTACCTTGTGGTCAGAAATCTTTCTAAAGTTGCTGGTGGGAGGATATTCCCTGATCCAAACAGCAAAATTTACAAGTATTCACAAGTAATTTGGTCTTTTGTTTGAGACTGCTGCTGCTGCTGCTGCTGCTGCTGCTGCTGCTACTGCTAAGTCGCTTCAGTCGTGTCCGACTTTTGCGACCCCAGAGATGGCAGCCCACCAGGCTCTGCTGTCACTGGGATTCTCCAGGCAAGAACACTGGAGTGGGTTGCCATTTCCTTCTCCAAGGCATGAAACTGAAAAGTGAAAGTGAAGTCGTTCAGTTGTGTTCGACTCTTAGCGACCCCGTGGACTGCAGCCCACCAGGATTCTCCATCCATGGGATTTTCCAGGCAAGAGTACTGGAGTGGGGTGCCATTGCCTTCTCCGTTCCAGGTTACTTAAACTCTGCTAATTAGATATGTGAGTGTCATGAAACTTAAACTTTCTGATTTTTCTCCTCCTGATAAATCACATGTTCCTGGGACACCACTGAGAAACTTAATTGCCTTATATAATCAAAGCTTCCATGTAAGACTCTTGATCTTAATTGTTGGTTTTTTGTCAATTCACTCATATTCCATTTATTTATTTGTAGGATTTTATGTTCTTTGAACATTCACTGGCTGGATTATAACAAGCAAGATGACAAAAACAATAAAATATGCAGAATGTATTTCAGTAAGTAAAAGGCAAGTTTAAATGATCTCTTTCCCTTTGAAGAGGTCTATATTTGACGCTGTCTAATTCTTTTTCATTTTCTTTTAGAAATCCCCTGGGCTCTGGATTTCATTTCTGAACGGTTTGACTATTGGCTTTTTTCTTTTTTTGTAACAAAATGTTAATTACTATATTTATTAAAGCATAATGTAATGAAGCAATTATCTGCTTGTGAATGCATGATAACTAAAGACAAGATGACTGACCCTGGCACAGTGGGGCTTTGAGAGATTACCATTCTTTCTTTTTATCCTTTTGAAGTTATTGCATGGTAAGCATGAAAGATGAGAGCTAAGGCTTGCAGCATCACTGATGAAAATTCAATGTTTAGAGAGCACTTTGAAGTTTTTCTGGTAGAAGGACTGGTTACTAATCAAAAGGACAGGGTTTCTAAAGTATTTTTTCATAAGCAGTCTTTTCGGCTTTGTTTATTAATCTTCTTATAGTAGTGAGACATTTTTACATTATACTGAAAAAACTAAAAGTTGGGTAAATAATAGGTTTAAAGATGAGGCAGCAGATGAAATCGATTTGTTCTAGTGGCAAAAGGCACAGTTACATTCCACAAAAAAAGGTAATATTTACAAATCAAAGTATGCTTTACATACATGTATGTGCTAGGGCTATAAATAAGCATATTAATAAACTTCTAAGCTAGTAAAAGCAGTGGTACGGAGCAGGAACTTTATCTATTTGCAGTAAAAGCTCAGTCAAAAAAGGAATCTAAGGCTCTGAAAAATAAACAGCCTCAGGCCTCAAGAACAAGCAGACAAAAACTAACAAAGCCTTACTACATCAGGCAAATACAGAAGTCAGGAAACACAGCCAATTCAATTAATACCTTCCATTTTAATGTTTTCAGAGTCTTCCAGACTTCTAGTCTAGTTGTCCATACATTTCCAAAGCCCATAAAAAAGGTAAATTTTCTTTTGATGAATGTAACAGTCCTTCTCCCTTTCTCAAAATGAAGAACAATTTTGTTCTAAGGAAAACATCATGTAAACTCTACTTTAGAATTACATAAATACGATCCAAATTTCTATCTACATATACAGGTGTTTAGGGAAACTCTAGATAACACCCCACTTAGTAAAGAGATGTGTTCCAAGCATCTGTTACTAAGTTAGTTGTTTGGAATCTGTCATCTAGATATAACATTGTACATGGTAGTGAAGTTCCCTAAATAGCCCACACAGTATCTGTTTAGTTCTGGGTTCTGGATTAAGAGCTTTAGATTATGTAAGATGGAAAGAAAAAGACTCTCTCCCATTTTCTGGTTCAGTTTTCTTTAGCATTCTTCATTCTTATTGCTGTTGTTCAGTCGTTCAGTCATGTCCAGCGCTTTGTGACCCCACGCTACTTTACACCTTACCTGAGTCTCCCTCCCAAACCCAAAGGGCATACAGGAACTATGTATTTGCCTCAAGCAAGCATCAGTGACCAACTTGTGAGCAAGATCACCCTGCTTATTTAACTTATATGCGGAGTACATAATGAGAAACGCTGGGCTGGAGGAAGCACAAGCTGAAATCAGGATTGCCAGGAGAAATATCAGTAACCTCAGACACGCAGATGACACCACCCTTATGGCAGAAAGTGAAGAAGAATTAAAGAGCCACCTGATGAAAGTGAAAGAGGAGAGTGAAAAATTTGGCTTAAAGCTCAACATTCAGAAAACTAGGATCACGGCATCTGGTCCTATCACTTCATGGCAAATAGATGGGGAAACAATGAGAGACTTAATTTTGGGAGGCTCCAAAATCACTGCAAATGGTGATTGCAGCCATGAAAAGCTTTTATTTTCACACTTGCTCCTTAGAAATAAAAGCTATGACCAACCTAGACAGCATATTAAAAAGCAGAAACATTACTTGGCCAACAATGGTGCATCTAGTCAAGGCTATAGTTTTTCTAGTGGTCATGTATGGATATAAGAGTTGGACTATAAAGAAAGCTGATAGCAGAAGAATTGATGCTTTTGAACTGGGTGTTGGAGAAGACTCTTGAGAGTCCCTTGGACTGCAAGGAGATCCAACCAG
Organism: Neotragus moschatus; assembly: GCA_006410615.1. Taxonomy (NCBI): domain Eukaryota; kingdom Metazoa; phylum Chordata; class Mammalia; order Artiodactyla; family Bovidae; genus Neotragus; species Neotragus moschatus. The sequence continues at coordinate 89,317 of SJYA01000123.1, forward strand.
TCCATCCTAAGGGAGATCAGTCCTGAGTGTTCACTGGAAGGACTGATATTGAAGCTGAAACTCCAATACTTTGGCCACCTGATGCGAAGAGCTGACTCATTTGGAAAGACCCTGTTGCTGGGAAAGATTGAGGGAAGGGGGAAAAGGGGATGACAGAGGATGAGATGGTTGGATGGCATCATCAACTTGACGGACATGGATTTGGGTGGACTCTGGGAGTTGGTGATGGACAAGGGGGCCTGGCGTGCTGCGGTTCATGGGGTCGCAAAGAGTCGGACACAACTGAGCAACTGAACTGAACTGAAGAATAAGCATGCTTCAAATCACACACAGCCTTCTGCCAGTCGTCTCATTCACTCCTTCAGCAGGACCAGAGTCGTCTTCATCTTGGGAGCAGTGTGGTCATGGTTATAGAGGGAACAGAAGTCCTGTGAGCTATGATAGATGTCACCTGAGTCTAGCTCTGCTGTGTGCTAGCCACACATCTGTGAACCTGGCATGCAGTCTTTCTGAACCTCCTCAGATTTCCCTTCTGCTACCTTGCAAAGCTCTGGTGATGGTAGAGAAGCACAGCATTTTCTCCAATTATCCTTTATCTATTTTAACTAATAGTTTTCCCTGGTGTCTCAGTGGTAAAGAATCGGGCAGCCAAGCAGGAGACATGAGTTTGATCCTTGGGTCAAGAAGATCTTCTGGAGAAGGAAATGGGATCCACTCTCTTTCCCAGGTGGCACCAATGGTAAAGAACCCATCTGCTAATGCAGCAGACATAAGAGAGATGGATTCAGTCTCTGGGTTGGGAAGATCCCCTGGAGGAGNGGTAAAGAATCGGGCAGCCAAGCAGGAGACATGAGTTTGATCCTTGGGTCAAGAAGATCTTCTGGAGAAGGAAATGGGATCCATTCTCTTTCCCAGGTGGCACCAATGGTAAAGAACCCATCTGCTAATGCAGCAGACATAAGAGAGATGGATTCAGTCTCTGGGTTGGGAAGATCCCCTGGAGGAGGGTGTGGCAACCCACCCCAATATTCTTGCTTGGAGAATCCTTTGGACAGAGGAGCCTGACAGGCCACAGTCTAAGGGGTGGCCGAAAGATTTGGACACAACTTAGTGACTAAACAACAATGGAAATGGCAGCTTTTAAGCTGATGCTTAGTAACCAATAAAATGGAGAAGATGGCTGCCGTTTTCTGTTGGTTTATTCAGCCAGACACTGTGCTTGCTCTGAACTACCGGTGGAGTAGGTAACAAAACAAAGTGAAACGAAGGGAAATGAGGCAGTACGTGGAGGACTGCCCGCGAACCTATCTTCCCTGCTCTCTACCCTGCCATCCGTGTCCCGAAAGTCCTCCAGAAAGATGATGACGCTTTCATAGCTTCTTCTTGTCCCTTACTCTGATTCCCAAAGTGAAAGATATTTGTAACTGATGTCACCACAGCAGTGGCTGAGACTTTCACAGCAGAGAAAGACGAATTGGAGAAAGAAAACACAATCTGTAAATACTGCCTTTTAATATAACAAACTTTTTTTTTTTTCAAAAAGTATTTAAATGAACCCTAAAATTAGTGAAAAGAGACACAATATCTACATCTAAGGGAAACTCCCCAATGATAAAAAGCTGACCCTGGTAAATAAAAACCTGCTATAGTATTCACCTGGATTTGGCGTACTCCAACAAATTATGCACTGGCAACCCACTCCAGTACTCTTGCCTGGAGAATCCCACGGACGGAGGAGCTTGGTGGGCTGCAGTCCATGGGGTCACAAAGAGTTGGACACGACTGAGCGACTTTACTTTCACTTTTCAGTTTCATGCATTGGAGAAGAAAATG
>SJYA01000123.1:92279-166742 GCA_006410615.1 Neotragus moschatus
TTGCCTGGAGAATCCCAGGGACGGGGAAGCCTGATAGGCTGCCATCTATGGGGTCTCACAGAGTCGGACATGACTGAAGCGACTTGCAGCAGCAGCAGCAGCAACAAATTAGGACCCATTCTTTCTCTTCTTTATTAAAAATTAAAGATGAAATTGATCTTTAAATGTCTTCTATGTACCACATTTCCGTTTACCACCAAACTTCAGCCCATGAAAGACCAAGGAGATTCTTGCTTTGCTGTGAAAATTTAAATGAAAAAAATGAAGCTCTAAAATGAGATTTTCCCTTGTACATCACTGCCTTTTAAGCTTCAGAACGCAGGTACCAACTCTGTTTACTCTGAAATATACTTGGAAAGTCTTGACCAAGTTCAAGTGCCCTGCATTCATTGATTCATTCATTCACTGATTCATCTGTTCTTTCATTATGATGATGGATTTAATATGTGAAGGATAAGTCAGAACAAGAGGAAGAATGTTGCAAAAGTTGCAAAAGTTCTCTTACAGATGAGGTGAAGGGCATGACAATATCAAATGATTTGAAAAAGGCCAGTGACTAAAGTTCAGACAGTGAAGAGAAAGGTGGTAAAAGAAGAGAACAAGTGGGGTTTGGAGGATATGTTGAAAATTTAGACTGTGTCCTATTAGCAAAACAACTGATGAGGGTTTATAAGGAGAGAGTAGAGTGATGAAAGATTAGATTGGTGAGAGGCCTGGAGAAGACATTCATGGACCAATCAGTGTTACTAAAGTAGTTCAGATGACAGCTAAGGGTAGCTTGGATTAATGTGGCACTGAATCTTGTTTCTAACAAGCCCACACTCTGAGGCCCACACTCCCTGGCAAGGCTGGAGCAAGCAGGGGTGGAGAATAAAAGCCCTCCCAGCTCCCGTGACCCCCGTCCTGGAGATTCCCATCCGCCTCCACAGCCCCAAGGCGCTCTTTATTTTCCTCCCACCCCGGGTGCCCCAGGCCTGGGAACACCCCTAGCTAGGAAACGGTGTTGGTTATGGGTCCAGAGATGCATGTGATTGCCAGTCTGCCTTTCTCACCACACAGATGTAAGTCTAGCCAAAAAAACTCGAAACTTTTTTAAAAGAACCTTTCCCCAAAGCCTACAAAAAGCAAATACTATAGTGATTTTCAACAAGCTTTGCAAAACACAAAAAACCAGTCTGAAGACCCCAGCCCCACCCTGAGACACTGGCCTTGCTGAGTGCGCCTGAGGCCCACTCTTGACTTGGATTCTGTCGCCAGGGCCAACTCCTTGGACTCACTCACCCATTCTTTCTACGAACTCGCCTCCCAACATGGGCCAAATGTTTGAACTTTCGCTCCTGTCCCATATTTAAAGATCTGGAGACCCACCAGGCCTTTTCCTTTTCTCCTGAAGAATAAAACCCCTGCCCCATAGCTCAGTCAATGAAGAATCCACCTGCAATGTGGGAGACCTGGGTTCAATTCCTGGGTCGGGAAGCTCCCCTGGAGAAGGAAATGGCAACCCACTCCAGTGTTCTTGCCTGGAGAATCCCATGGTCACAGGAGCCTGGTGGGCTACAGTTCATGGGATCGCAAGAGTCGGGCACAACTTAGTGCTATCTTTCTTTCTTCTTTTTTTCTCATGTAAAGGGAGAGAAGTCAGCAGATTCAGGATATATCTGGGAAGTAAAATCACCCTTACTTGATGCTGGGTTGAAAAATAGAGGTTCAAGAGAGAGAGGGGAATTTCTGGCCTATAGTAACAGAGAGAATATTAGAAGAAGAATTGGTTTGGTGGTAGAAGAAGTACATGGGTTCAGTTTTAAGCACATTAAATCTGTAATATCTCTAAGTCTTCCAAAAGGCAATGTCAAATAGGCAGGTGAGCATCTTTTCATCTGGAATATTTTGAAGAGAGAGATGAATTTATGAGAACTAAAGGGACCCACAGAGATCTGAGTAACCTCTTGTTTACTTCAAAGATATCCCTAACAAATATTTTAAAACTTACATGGACAATGAATTCATTCATTCAATCATCTAAATAATATTTTATGGGATTACTTCTGTGTATTAGGTACTGTATTAGGCAGTGGGAATATTATGCTAAGTGGCTATTATTTCTACCCTAAAGATGTAGTCAACAAATATTTGTGAAATTCATACTGTGTGCTAGGCACCTATGTCAGCAATAAGTTGCAGCAGCAAACAAAGCAACAAAATGTATGCCCTCTTAGAGCTTATATCCTAATACAGATAGAAAATAAACCAATGGGTAACAAAAACATCATGTAATCACAGCTGAATATGTTGCATGTTCAATAGGCAAGGGAGGACTGAGCTTATAAGATAGTTTATAAGCAAAGAAGAAAGCTTATAGGTTTGGGAAATGTGTGGTGTGTATAAGCTGGAATTGTTGACTTCAGTTATGGAAACATGTTTACCAGAGTCAGACTGCTACTGACTGGCTGATTCTCAGAAATTTGTTCACTGGATCGAAGCTGCCACTGATTAACTGATTTTCAGCCTGATTTTTAACATTTGATTGCAGGGGATGTTGCTAACATCTTTTCAGAAATGTGTGCACTTTCACAATCACTGATTGACTAAACAAGCTTCATACAAGCTTACCTCACTTTATTGCACTTCACTTTATTGTGTATTTTACAAATTGAAGGTTAGTGGCAACCTCATGTTGGACAAGTCTCTTACTGTCATTTTCCCAATAGCATTGGCTCAGTTGATGTCTCTGTGTCAACATTTGCTCATTCTCATAATATTACAAACTGTTTCATTATTATTATGTTTGCTGTGATGATCTGTGACTAGTGCTCTTTGATGTTACTCTGGTAGTTGTTTGGGGCACCACAAACAGGGCCCACACAAGATGACAAATTTAATTGATAAATGTTGTTCTGTTCTGACTGACCTGCCAACAGACTGTTCTCCCATCTCTTTCACTGTCTTCAGGTCTCCCTTTACCATGAGACACAACAATATTGAAATTATGCTAATTAATTACCCTTCAGTGGTATCTAAGTGTTTGAGTGAAAGGAAGAGTTGACATCTCTCACTTTAAATCAGAAGCTAGAAGTGGTTAAGCTTAATGAGGAAGGCATGTGGAAAGCCAAGGTAGGTTTAAGCTAGGCAGCTAACACCAGTTAGTAAAGCTGTGAATGCAAAGGAAAAGTTCTTCAAGGGAATTGAAAGTGCTGCTCCAATAAACACATGAATGATAAGAAAGCAAAACAGCCATATCAATGGAGAAAGTTTTAGTGCTCTGGCTAAAAGATTAAACCACCCATAACATTCCTTTAGGCCAAAGCAAAGGCCTTAAGATTTCTTTGGAAGGAATGNAGTGCTGCTCCAATAAACACATGAATGATAAGAAAGCAAAACAGCCATATCAATGGAGAAAGTTTTAGTGCTCTGGCTAAAAGATTAAACCACCCATAACATTCCTTTAGGCCAAAGCAAAGGCCTTAAGATTTCTTTGGAAGGAATGATGTTAAAGCTGAAACTCCAGCACTTTGGCCACCTCATGCAAAGAGTTGAGTCTTTGGAAAAGACTCTGATGCTGGGAGGGATTGGGGGCAGGAGGAGAAGGGGACAACAGAGGATGAGATGGCTGGATGGCGTCACTGACTCAATGGGCATGAGTCTGAGTGAACTCTGGGAGATGGTGATGGACAGGGAAGCCTGGCGTGCTGCAATTCATGGGGTCACAAAGAGTCAGACACGACTGAGCGACTGAACTGAACAGAACTGAAAGGCCCTAACTCTTTTTTAATTCTATGAAGGCTTAGAGACGTGAGGGAGATGCAGAAGAAAAGTCTGCAGCTAGCAGAAGTTGGTTCATGAAGTTTAAAGGAAGAAACTTCCTTTGAAGGCTTAGAGACGTGAGGGAGATGCAGAAGAAAAGTCTGCAGCTAGCAGAAGTTGGTTCATGAAGTTTAAAGGAAGAAACTTCCTTTCACAAGGTGAAACAGCAAGTGCTGATGTAGAAGCTGCAACAAATTATCCATAAAATCTAGCTACAAGCATTAATGAAGGTGGTACACTAAACAATAAGTCTTCAGTGTTGATGAAACAGCCTTCTATTGGAAGAAGATGCCATCTAGGACTTTCATAACTAGAGAGGAAGAGTCAATGCCTGGCTCAAAGCTTCAAGGGACAGACTGACTCTTGTTAGACACTAAGGCAACTGGTGACTTTAAGTTGAAGCCAATGCTCAGATAACATTCTGAAAATTTCTATGTCTCTTAAAACTTATGTTAAATCAACTCACCCTGTGTTCTGTGAATGGAACAACAAAGCCTGGATGACAGAACATCGGTTTACAACATGGTTTACTAAATATTTTAGGCTCAGTGTTGAGAACTACTACTCAGAAAAAAAAAAAAAAGAGATTCTTTTCAATACATTTTATTGCTTACTGACAATCCACCTCACCCAAGAGCTCTGATGGAGATTAACAATGAGACTAATGTGTTCAGGCCTGCTAACACACAATATCCATTCTGCAGCCAGTGGATCAAGGAGGCATTTCAGTTTTCAAGTTCTATTCTCTAAGAAACACATTTTAGAAGGCTATAGTTACCACAGATAGTGTAAGGATCTGGGCAAAGTAAATTGAAAATCTTCTGCAAAGCATTTACCATTCTAGAAGTCATTAAGAACATTTATGATTCATGGGAAGTGGTCAAAATATCAACATTCATAAGAATTTAGATGAAGTTGATTCCTACCCTCATGGATGACTTGGAGAGGTTCAAGATTTCGGTGCAATGATTAACTACAGATGTAGTGGAAATAGCAAGAGAACCAGAAATAGAAGTAGATAGAGCTTGAGACGTGATTGCACTGATCCAATATTATAATCAGACTTTAAGAGATGAGGAGCATAACAATGCTTCTCATGGATGAGCAAAGAAAATGGTTTCTTGAGATGGAATCTACTCTTGGTGAAGATGCTGTGAAGACTGTTGAAATGACAACAAGGCATTTAGAATATTACACCAACTTAGTCGATAAAGGAGCAGCAGCAGTAGAATTTGAGAAGACTGACTCCAATTTTGAAAGCAGTTCTACTCTGGGTAAAATGTTATCAGATAGCATGGCGTGCTACAGATAAATTGTTTGTAATAGGAAAAGTCAATTGATGTGGCAAACTTCATTGTTGCCTTATTTTAAGAAATTGCCACAGACACCCCAGCCGTCAGCAACCACCACCCTGATCAATCCATAACATTTGACATTGAGGCAAGATCCTCCACCAGCAAAAGATTACTGCTCATTGAAGGCTCACGTGATGGTTAACCTTTTTTATTAAGCAATAATGCATTTTATATCAAGGTATATACATTGTTGTATTAGACATAATGCTGTTGCTTATTTATTAGACTGCAATACAGTATAAACATATGTTTTATATGCACTGGGAAACCAAAAAATTTGTGTGACACACTTTACTGCTTTATTGCAGTGGTTGTGACTGAATCCAAAATATCTTTGAGGTATTCCTGCCCTAGTTCTGATAATCATCTTTTGCTATAATGAACAATCAGTTATTTCCTAAGAGGGTGAAAAATTTATATTTCCAAAACCATGAAAATTATTCAAGATAAAAAAATAGAAATGAAACTGCTATTACATTTGAACAGCAAAAGGAAATAAGGCAGAAATTCATATGAATATTTGGGGTAAGAGTTCCAGGTAGATGGAAAAACAAGTGCAGGAGTTCTGAGTCAAGAGGCTACTGGACAAGTATGAGAAACACAGGAAGTCAGAGCAGCTGAAGTACAGTAAAGAAAAGGTGCTGTGGGGCAGGGGAGGATTTGAGCTGCAGTAGGAAAAGTGGCCACGGGTGGATCACATAGTCTTGTTAAGCAAGATATGGAAGAGAAATTGATAAACCCTGGAATTTGATTGCATGTGGGATTTAAGAAATACTAAGAACTCAAGCATAAAGTCCCAGTTTCTATTGTGGCCATACCACTCATCAAAAGAGGTGCAGTTTAGTTTCATGTGCTCAGCTGCATCTGACTCTTGCAACCCCATGGACTACAGCCCACTGGGCTCCTCTGTCCATGGAATTTTCCAGGCAAGAATACTGGAGTGGGTAGCCATTTCCTTCTCCAGTTTCACAAGTGCTATGCTCAAAGAATATACGTGAAGACATAAAAATAGAAATAATTAAATACATTTAGAGTGAGATGTCAGAACCCCTAGAGAGTACATAACAACACCTGAGATGAGTGTTTGTCCTCTAGGCAGGTGTGGTCAAAGCCAGGAAGTGTATTGGCTGGGAGAACATTCCAAGCCAAGAACACAGCACAGAGGCAGAGAAATGAGAAATTACATTCTCAGCACGGAGAGTAAAAATTGAAAAGCACCCAGCAGTTCAGCATGCACCTAGTAAGTTCACAGCTTTCTTGGATGATCAGGCCATACTTCGCCACTCAGCTCTCCTCCAAACTGTAGCAGTAGGTCATCATTTAAAGAATAGCTTCTTCTCCTAGATGTATGTTCTATGTCTGTTCTTGAATAAAGCATTGTCTAAGGGCTATGAAGAATTATCTAGATGCTAGGTTGAACTCAGAAACTGAGTCTGAGTGAACCAACAGATATGAGGAAAAACAAAACAAATAGAATCCTTGAATATTCTTCCCTATTCATAATATCCTGCAGGAAAGAAAGTAAAACTCATCAGACAAATCATCTCTATTTCCCTACAAGATTTTGATAGATAATCTGAAAAATGAGATTGTAGCCCAGACAGCATGCAGTAGTTCACTGAAATTCTGATTCACTGGAACCTTAATTATAGGTTTATATATTTTTATTTTAGATTTGGTGTATTTTTAAAATCAGAATAAGAATAACCTAGGAAACAATATAATATTTTAATACTTCATAATTTACTCTTATATTCTTCAGTTCTGTCATGATTTTGAATTATTAAAATTAGAGGGAAGAAATTCTTATTTATAATAATTTGAGTTCTCAAGTTCAGCAATTTTTCCTTTATATAAGTGATGATCCTGTCATTTATCCTACGATTTTGTTTTGGAATCTGCAGATTAACTTAAAAAGAAAAAGGCTTTTTTTTTAAATAAAAATTTTCTAAATGCAAATGGATTTTGCCTATTTCTTATCCTTTTGCCACGAAAACAAGGAACATTGTCCATGGTGACATGTATGATAGTTCATCCAGCTACCAGGTGTTAAATTTAGATGTCACCAATTTAAATAGCTTAAGGAATCCATGATTTCTTTTTGAGAAAAAAAAATAATTAAAATCTCATTAAGAAAAGGAGCAAAATCAGATTATGATCAGATTATGTCTTGCTGACTGAGCCACTATTTTATGACCATCTGCTAATATATATTATTATCAAAATAATTGGAAATTCATTTTCCATTTAATTATAAATATTTGGTTTCAAAGTTCAGTTACGAAAGAAATAGGAGATTTCAAATACGAAAGTATAGCATTTTGCCTAAAACAAACACGATGAAACAATTTGTCTTATGAATATGTAAAAGCTAATATTAAGAGGCACATTTCACACATTGTGCTAGATTTATCACATATGATTCTCATCTAATTTCAGTGCAGAAAGTGATTATTATAAACTCAAAAGCACAGAGGAAGAGAACAATGCTCAGGAAATTTAAGTAACTTGCCAAATTTTACAGATTTGTTAGCCTTCTCTCTACCTTCTATGATGAGAAGATGAATGGGCAAGAAATTTTAAAATACAGCGGATGAGGATTCAGAAACCTAGGACAGAAGTACTCTCATCCCATTAGGACCTGAACAAATAATATTCTCATCAACACCATGCGCTAGCTCTATTTGGAAAACAACATATAAACAACAACTTAAAATCTTTTATCCATTGACAACATATCTCTGATGTTGTTTTTGTGGATGCCTCTGGTTACTATTCTAAGTGATAGATTAGGGGGTAATGGGTAAACCTGAAAAAAAAAAATCTCTTGGAAAAAAGTTTAAATTCTATGGAGGAATTTTCAAAACAAACTTTGTCAAACATAAGAGTCAGAAAATATTTCCTAGCATCAATACATCACAATGAAGAGAAGTGAAAGTCGCTCACTTGAGTCCAATTCTTTGTGACCCCATGGACTGAAGTCTGCCAGGCTCCCATTCTATGGAATTCTCCAGGCAAGAATACTGGAGTGGGTTGCCATTTCCTTCTCTAGGGAGTCTTCCTGATCCAGAAATCAAACCCAGATCTCTTGCATTATAATGCCCCAATACATCATAAAGGCTATTTTAGTCTGCCATTTAATTGCTTTTTAAAAACTAACTTTAGCATAATCAAATAATCAATAACTCTCAGGAATCATTCTGGAACCTATACTGTATTCACAAGTAGTTTGTAATGTAAAATATACTACATTTTAAAGTAACGTTGAAAGCTAGCAGTTGAAAATACATAGAAAGACTAATGGAGAAATTAAGCAATTCTTACTTAAGTAAGCAAGTTCTTCAAAATCCATTTATATACATACAGGTAATACACACTTTTCACAGATGGCAATGGCACCCAACTCCAGTATTCTTCCTGGAGAATCCCAGGGACAGAGGAGCCTAGTGGGCTGCCATCTATGGGGTCGCACAGAGTTGGACATGACTGAAGCGACTTAGCAACAGCAGTAACAGCAATACACACTTTTAATGTCTTTCAAGCTGCAGGTGGCAGCAACACTTCACATTATCAGCTCTGCTAAGCTACACCAGATTTATAGAAGCACAAATGTCTACTGATTCACTCTCTTCATTCTGTAATCTGGAAAAGAAAAGGTGCTGCTTTTGCATGTAGGAGGGTGAAATTTGATGTTATTCTTCTAATTAAACAAGAAACAGACTATTAGGGTTGTAGTATACACAACATAAACATTCAGTAATTACTATTTTTTGATCACCAGATCAAATACAATTTCACAGTTTCGACCAATTCAGTGAATATACATAATCCTATTTTCCCAAGAAAATTGAGTAACAGTGCATTATCAAATAATAAATTATAGGCATCCCTAAAGATTAAGCATATAATTAAAAATAGATCCTCAAATCTGATTTGCTATTTCTCACTTAAGAGAACTAAAATTATTCAGAATCATTCAAGAAATCTCTCCCCTGTGGTCATTCGTATGTTGCACCTTGATCATCTTCACAGATAATATATATGGACACACACACATATATGGCACATACATGGACACTTCCAGAATTGCTGATTCCAAGTCATCAAGCAAGGGTGAGCAGTTCTGATCATGGAGAAGAACATCCCACCATTTAAAATAGGGTTTAAGAGGATAAAATGACAGAAATTCAAAAACTGTAATTAATATTTTATAAAGAATGTGACAGTAAGAGGAACAAAAGTAAGGGGAATAAAATGTAAAATATAGACAACCAACTGTATCCTCTATCGGTCATTTTCAATTCAGGCTGAATGTTCAGTGTGGATAGATGTGCTAAAGTACCAATGCAGAGGCCTCATTTATAATCAATGAAGTCAAAATTCCTAGACGTGTCCCTGTATTCTTTGTTACCAATATTTCCAGTCATATGAATGCTCACCTATTACTGTAAATGATTTCATATTCAGTGCTGACAAAGATTTAGCATTCAAAATTTCAGTAATTTGGCTCTGGTTTTCTTTATAAACTTCCTGGCAGTCTAAGCCCTTTATATCACGAGCCCACTCGTGTCCCTTACGCAGACCCTCAGCCTACTATCTTTAACCCAAAATACTGACTAACTGCAAAATCATAATTACAATAGTGGTATCCTCTATCCCTGGTGGCTCAGTGGTAAAGACTGACCCTACCAATGCAGCAAATGCACGTTCGATCCCGGGTTGGGAAGAAAATTGGAGGAGTAAATGGCAACCCACTCCAATATTCTTGCCTGGAAAATCCCATGGACAGAGGAGCCTGGTGGACTACAGACCATGGGGTCACAAAGAGTCAGACACAACTTAGTGACTAAATAACAATAACACCTATACAGTTGCAGAATTCTTTAGAACATTTTAAAGAACTTCCACAGAGAGCCTCAATAGAAAACCAAGAGTTTCAGTTGNTTTTCCATTTACAGAGGATCATGGTAAAGTTGAGGAAGATATCAAACCCTTTTACAATTGGGATTACATTGCCATTGAGAAAGAACTCACTTTAATCAGTTAGGTTGTTTATATACAAAAATTCTACGTCAGGCTCCCCTAATTTAGGGACCAAATTCAATACTCACAAGGTTATGTCAGGGATGGTAGAGATGACTAAAATCAGTATTCAAATATCCTTGAACAGTCTCAAGTTTTCCAGAGTTCCAAAGAGAAAACTTGTCTGTTAAATTCCTTGTTGTACAGTGACTATTCGGAAAAAGACAAATGGTTCAGCATTTATTGAGGAGCATCTGTGAGAAGATATCAGATATTATGTCTGTTAAAAATTACAGACTTAAGATGATCTAGCTAGAGTAATATTTTTGAAACCTGCTGGAAAGAATATTATGTAGACTACCTTTGATTTTTTTTTTAAGGAAGCATTGATTTTTAATATTTTTTTAAAAAATCAGTAAAAATCATTTTCCTCAGTTGACTTTAAAGATGTCAGGGGCTAGCAATTTTCAATACTCAAATAATACTTTTGAGTTTTTTCAAAGAAAATTTAACTTCAGCAGAAGAGAAATTATATATAGGTATATAACCATTTTAGAATTTTAAACAATATAAACAAATATAGCATACATGATAGAACATAAGTGGATTTGGAAAATGTTAAAATATAAACGTTAATTTATGACTTTAAAAGATCTTAAGATAGTTTAGGCATGGTCATGGACTTTGGCATCAAGGGAAGGTATAATCTCTTCAATAAATGATGCTAGAAAAATTGGATTTCCACATGGACTCTGATACTATACACAAAAATCAATATAAAATGGACTAAAGAGTTGAACAAAAGATCTGTAATAAGAAAACTAATAGAAAAAAACAAAGGCAAGCTCCTCGAGGTTGGTCTTGGAATTCATTTCTTGGCTATGTCACCAAAAGTATAGGAAACAGCAGGAAAAATTAAAAAGTGGGACTTGTATCACACTAAAAACTTCTGCATAACAAAGAAGTAGCAAAATGAAATGGCAACCTACAGAATGAGAGAAAATATTTGCAAAATATATATCTCATAATGGGTTAATATTCAAAATATATTTTTAAATCATACAACTCAATTAAATAATCCAGTTTAAAAATGGGCACAGGAAATGAATAGCTATTTCTACAAAGAAAGTATACAATTAACAGGCATACAAAAAGATTCTCAGTGTTACTAACATTAGGGAAATGCAATGGGCTATCTCACCTTACATCTGTTAGAATGGCTGATATGAAAAATATAAAAGAGAACAAATTTGGCAGGTTGTGAAGAAGAGGGAACATTTGTACACTGTCAGTTGAAATGTAAATTAATGCAACCACTATGAAAAACATTATGAAGACTCCTCAGAAAAATTAAAATAAAAGTGTCATATGATCCAGCAATTCCACTTCCGGGTTTGTACCAAAAGGAGTGCAATAAGGATCTGTAAAAGATATCTGCACCTCCATGTTCATTGCAGCTTTACTCCCAATGGCCAAGAAATGGATGCAGCCTAAATGTTTCTTGATGAACAAGCTGATAGAGAAAATGTGGCATATAAACATACGGAATATTATTCACCTTTAAAAAAGAAGGAATTTTTGGCATTTGCAACAATATGGATGAACCTAGAGGACATATGCTAAGTGAAATTAGCCAGAAACAGGTTGATAAATACCAGGTGATACCACTTACATGAGAAATCTAGTCAAACCAATAAATGCAGAGTAGGTACTGGGGTAGAGGGGGAAATAGGGAGGTATTCATCAAGGAGTACAAGTTTCAGTTATGTAAGATGAATTAAGTCCTAGAGGTCTACTGTAAAATATAATATCTACAGTAAACAATACTGTAGTATATATTTAAAAATTCAATTAATAGTACTATATTGTGTTCTTATAAAAATTGATAATGATAAATAAAGAGAGCAGAGTGAGATACTGTAGGCAATGAATATGTTTATGATATTGATTTTGGTAGTTCTTTCACAAATGTATGGTTGTGTGCTAAGCTGCTTCAGTCATGTCCTACTCTTTTGTGACCCCAAGGACTTCAGCTGCTAGGCTCTTCTGTCCATGGGATTCTCTAGGCAAGAATACTGGAGAGGGTTGCCATGCCCTCCTCCGGGGGATTTAGGTGAGATATTTCAGGTAATGAATATGTTTATGATACTGATTTTGGTGGTTCTTTCACAAAGGTATATTTATGTATAAACTTAAACACTTGGATACATTAAATATGTACAGTTTTTTATATGTCAAGTATACCTCAATAAAGCAGCTTAAAGAACATATTTTAACTGCCTAATTTTGTTTTTAATCAAACAGGTAAGTTATTGGTTCACTATCATACAGGAGGACTAAATGATATGTACTCACTAATCTGATAATTCCAGAGGACAGGAAAAACCAAAACTGGTAGTATGACCTTAGCCCTGTTTTGCCAGGTAAGTAGTAGAAATAGGGAAGAAAGGAACTAAGTCCAAACACATTATATATCTTATCTTGGTTATCTTTGTTATCCTCAGTGAAGAGAGTCATGTCACTTTTGGCATCTTTTTTGCAGTTTGATAGTAATATTAATAGTTTGTGCAAAGTCAAATGCAAACATCCCCCAAATATTTTCAGTTCAGTTCAGTCACTCAGTCGTGTCTGACCCTTTGTGACCCCATGAATTGCAGCATGCCAGGCCTCCCTGTCCATCACCAACTCCTGGAGTTCACCCAAACTCATGTCCATCAAGTCACCCAAACTTATGTCCATCAAGTCAGTGATGCCATCCAACCATCTCATCCTCTGTCGTCCCCTTCTCCTCCTGCCCCCAACCCCTCCCAGCATCAGAGTCTTTTCCAGTGAGTCAACTCTTTGTATAAGGTGGCCAAAGTATTGGAGTTTCAGCTTTAGCATCATTCCTTCCAAAGAACACACAGGAAGTGGAAAAAATAGTTGATAAAATATTGGGAAAAAATAAAAACCCATAATTAATATCCTCTGAGACATAAAAAACTATTTATAAAACATGAATATAAAACTGTAAAAAAAAGTATTTGGGGTGGTGGGCAGGAGTTGAAAACATAAATAGAAAAAATTTATATCAAGTTTAGGTATAAAAGAGAAATTGAGAAAAATCCCTCAGGGGGAAAAAAAATACCAAGAGGGGAAATAAGGAACAAAAGGTATGAGAGGCTAGAAGGGAAAGAAGAGAGATGGAATTGAAGAGAAAGGTGAATTTTGAACACTCTTTTAAGAAGGAATAAAGGTTTACTTTGGCTATTGTCAAAAGTTCAGAAATAAAAGAAGTAAAACCAGTTCATCACCAAAGTAGTAAAAGTTTTCTGTGCACACACTGGAAAGACAGTTTGAGAACTGGAAACACTCAAATATTGAATGAGGCTCTGGGTAAATGATTAAAGGCAATGACTGTTTTTTGTTCACAGTGATTGGTTAAAATCTTAGAGTTTTCTTAAGGAATAGAGAATAGGTTAGTGGCTACCTCATACCAATTTTGGGAAACACACTATGTTGTCCTTATGATATCAAGACACATAAACAAGAAATTTAATGACCTAGACAACCATGATGGTGTGGTCACTCATCTAGAGCCAGAAATCCCGGAGTATGAAGTTAGGTGGGCCTTAGGAAGCATTACTACCAACAAAGCTAGTGGAAGAGACAGAATTCCAGCTGAGTTATTTATAATCTTAAATGATGATTCTGTTAAAGTACTGCACTCAATATACCAGCAAATATGGGAAACTCAGCAGTGGCCACAGGACTAGAAAAGGTCAGTGTTCATTCCAATCCCAGAGAAGGGCAATGCCAAAGAATGTTCAAACTACTGCACAATTGTGCTCATTTCATATGCTAGCAAAGTTATGCTCAAAATCCTTCAAGTTAGGCTTCAGCCATACATGAACCTAGAACTTCCAGGTGTACAAGCTGGGTTGCAAAGAGGTAGAGGAATCAGAGATCAAATTGCCAACATTTGTTGGATCATGGAGAAAGCAAGGCAATTCCAGAAAAAAAAAAAAATCTACTTCTGCTTCATTGACTACGCTAAAGCCTTTGACTAAGTGTTTCAAAACAAACTGGAAAATTCTTAAAGAGATGGGACTACCAGACGAACTTACCTGACTCCTGAGAAACCTCTATGCAGCTCAAAAAGCAAGAGACCCAGACATGGAACAACTAAGTGGTTCAAAATTGGGAAATGGGTATGACAAGGCGGTATGTTGTCACCCTGCTTTTAACTCATATGCAGAGTACATTTGGGCTTCCCTGGTGGCTCAGTGGTAAAGAATTCATCTGCAATGTAGGAGATGCAGGAGACAGCAGTTTGACCTTTGGATGGGAAATATCCCCTGGAAGAGGAGATGGCAACACACTCCAGTATTCTTGCCTGGGAAATCCCATGAACAGAGGCGCCTGGTGGGCTACAGAACCATGGGGTTGTAAAGAATCAAACAAGACTTAGCGAGTAAACAACAGCAACAAAGCAAGAAATGGCCCAGGTCAAGTTAATATCGTGAAACAAGCTAAATTAAGCTTTGTAAAACTAAACTGACTTTGTCTGCTCTGGAATTTTCAAGGCTGCTTTTCCATTTGTGCTTAACACCATTGAAAAAGAGACGTTATACGTGCAGCCAATGTTGAACTAACTAAGCACGAAGGCCTCTATAGTCTAGAGGAAACTAATTTAGGAGGTTGTTACATATTTTCCCAGAATGGAGGAAGGATAAAGGGAAAGGGAAAACTGAAGCATGCCTACTGAATCTCTATGTTCAATTTCACAGCTCATGAGTGCTAACCATCTCTTCTATGAAATACAGACAATTTTTTAAGAGAGTCCTGAAAATATGATTTGCTAAGTTTGGCTCAGTTTTAATTACAAATGGAGATAATGCTCTTATTTTGAGAGACCACTCTGTATCCCAAATTAATCAACCCAACTCTATGGTTATTCCTCAAAACTTCTCTAAAGAATGGATTGTGAATTTTCAAAATCTAACCCAAAACAGCTGGTGCTGGGAAAGATTGAAGGCAGGAGGAGAAGGGGATGACAGAGGATGAGCTGGTTGGATGGCATCACCGACTGTGGGGGTCCTGCCCCGGTAGATCCAGGGAATTTGAAGGGGAAATGGTGTGGCATCTTAGGAAGAATTATTTAATTAGAAATATAAGCGAGATTAGGAAGAAATAGTATAGTAGGAAAATTTAGTGGAGAAAAGAGACTGAATAACTTGGTTGTGTGGAAAGCCAATAAAGTTCCAAGACAANGTGGGGGTCCTGCCCCGGTAGATCCAGGGAATTTGAAGGGGAAATGGTGTGGCATCTTAGGAAGAATTATTTAATTAGAAATATAAGCGAGATTAGGAAGAAATAGTATAGTAGGAAAATTTAGTGGAGAAAAGAGACTGAATAACTTGGTTGTGTGGAAAGCCAATAAAGTTCCAAGACAAGGAACTTACACCATCTACGTTAGGCCACCGGTGTCCTCTTAAATAGTGGGGGGTGCCCCGCCTTGGGCTCCCTCTCACGTGGATCTTAAAAGCCAGGGCAAGTAAGTAGACATGGCGAGCCTCTACGCCCCAGATGGGAATTCAGCCTGAAAAGGAGAAAAGGAGGATAGACCACATGGGGGAAACCAGTCTTTCCAGTGACTGGCCCATCCTCTGNAGAGTGTGGGGGCTGGGGCCCCAGCGGCCTAGAAAAGCGACCACCGAAGCTGAGCAAGGACTGAGCCCGGAGCCCGGGGGTCCCAGTCCCATCCTGGCCAGTCTCAGATTCTTTCCAAGGTCAAGGTATTTCCTGCCTGAAAACCGCCTTGTAGGTTCGAATTAGCTTAGTCCATCTCTTAACGACGCGGAGCGGCGCTGGGTCGTGACCAGAACCTGGACTCAAGGGTTATCTGCCAGCATTTGAGGGAAATCAAAGGGACGATTAATAGAGCCTGCTAGCTGCCTTTGAATAGGAAGTATAAATTAGGATTGTGGATGGAGCCAAAACTATGCTAGGCACCCTGAAACACAGGAAGAATTGCCAAGACAGGTGGTTTATCAGGTAGAAGGTAAAGTAGGAATCCACCTGCCTGACTTGAACGTGTCTCTACTACGTGATATCTGTGGAATCCTGGGCACTTTCCTCCTACACATTCCTTTCTTGGCTCATATCTGAAACTGGATAACGGATCAAAAGTTACAAGAGTTAGAGTATGATGTATAACTTTGGCACTGCAGAATATGCTCAGTAACGTCAGATTTATTGCTTTTAATATCTGACCAAGCCCCTGCTTCTCCAAGCTCATTGTCTGGTTCCCATGTGGTTTATTTAGACAGCTCTTCCAGCAAGTCCTGGCACAACCACTTTCCAGTTCCAGGAACAGGCAGTATTTCTCTTAGTTTAGCAATCTGAGATACATGGTTAGTGTAGGTGCCGCTTGCTTAGTGGGAAGTATCAGGCGGTTCAGGATACCCTTCTTCCTGGAACTTTCTTGACAATAGAACTTTCTCTTAATAGCACCCTGGCAAGTATTAGGATTGTAGGACTTTGAACGCTGAACAAGCACAAAGAAATGGAAAGGGAAATGAGTAGTTTTCTGCATTTGGATAGAAATATCAGGTAAGATGCTGAATCACAGGTTAGCCAACCTTCGCATCTGATTGGTAACTGTTATTTCTGACTGAAGGGAGTGAAATAATACTGAACACACTGTTGAATCAATCAACAAGCACCAATTAAGTGTCTTGTCCTGACAATCCATGTGCTGGCTTTTGAGAGTTTAGAGAGACAGAAAATCTATAAGAACTGCTCCCTGTCCACCTCTCCATTTTCTTGTCTAATGATCTCTTTCTTTGCTGTGCCACCCACAAATCTTCATAACCTTGGCTGAGCCAAGCTCTCTCACTCCAGCCATAGGACTTCTACCCATACAGATCCCCCTGCCTCAATGCCTCACCCCCCCAACACACACACACGCACAAACACATACACACCTCCCTAGCCTGGTTGATTTTAAACTGCCTTTGGCACTCAGATCTCACTTTTTGACAACCCACCACCACCATCTAAATTAGTGCCCCCATAACTCTATTTATAGAGCCATTGTTTTTATTCATAACACTAGTATTTGTAATAATATATTGTTAATTGTCTGCCATTTTGTCCTAATGATTGTTATAGTGCCTTCAAGCAATATTCGTGGAAAACAGGCACAAACTTTATACTGAGTGTATTTACAGACATATGTATACATATATATGTGTGTGTGTGTGTGGATTTATTTATGTGTACATGTGTGTGTGTGTGCTCTTGCATTTTCTTTCATAGTGCTAACTTTAAAAACCAAAGCATTGTAGTTAAACAGTGCTAACTACTATGTTTACATATTTCAAAATTTGAAAATAAGTGTTTACAGAAAAACTCTTGCATGCTATCCACCTTACATAAGAAAGATACCATAAAGAACGTCTTTTAACAGATTTCACTGGAACTTGGCAATTTGGGAGAATGTCCTTTTTTTTTTCTCAATGAGTCAAGGACATGATGGCAAAGAAGATGAATCATAAATCATTTGTATGAGCTAGATAGTGAGGTATATAACATTAAGTAACTATCTGGGCTTAGTTTCCTCATTTATAATCTTTCTGGCCTTTTTCCTTCATTTATAAGGAGGAAAGGAAACAAAACAAATTTGTGGGGGAGCTATAAGTTGTCAGAGAAAGGTTTTTCAGGAGTAAGAAAGCAACCGAACTAGGATAACTAACATAAAGATTAGTTTATGTATCTTTGGTCTCTTTGGTTTAGTTGTTAGTTGTAGGACACTTGACCGCCTGTCAGATGGCACCAGTTGATGTAATGCCTATGATTTTCTTCAAGGTTTACTGTTAAATGCTATTCCAGTGTGGTTCGAAGTACATTTGTTTTCATTTCTTGAATCTAAAAGACCACAGTGGCATTTTATAGATGGGGTTCTTCCCTGGTGGCTCAGTGGTAAAGAATCTGCCAGCTAAATGCAGGAGATGCAGATTTGATCCCTGAGTTGGGAGGATCCCTGGAGAAGGAAATGGCAACCCACTCCAGGATTCTTGCCTGGAAATCCCATAGACAGAGGAGCCTGGTGGGCTGCAGTCCGTGGGGCTGCAAAGGAATTGGACATGAGTTAGTGATTAAAAAACAAAACAAATTTTATAGATAGACTCCCTCTCATCAGGTTCCTTGCGCTGATAATAGCCTCAGCCATCCCACTTCTGTCCCACCTTGGATGCACATGTTCTGATGTATTCAAATCCACACCAATATCTTGGCTACCTATTTGTGTGAACCAGCCCATCTGTGTTTGCTCTGTTTGTCCTCTACTAAAACTACAGTTCAACAAATGAAATGCTTTGCCCTTAAATGTTAACCTTTTTAAATGTGTAAACTTTACCTACAAACATAAGCTGAGCAACATGCAAACTGCTTGATTTGTGACTTACCTCGGCAAGTACTGAGTTCTCCACTACCTCTGTGTAATTCCTTGCCTCCCCCTTAATCTAGTAACCTCATTTTCACTTGTTCATAGGAAGTTAAGGATATAGAATTCTGGGATTGTGCTTAGAGCAGTAATGTTTTCTTAAAATAATAACACATATTCTCATCCTGGGACTTGGAGAAAAATTGCCTTAATTTTAGGCAATTAAGAAGTGGATTTGGATAAGTAATCCAAATCTAGTTAATGCCTAGTTTATAGGCATAGTAGTTTCAGAATCTTTCAAAAATTAGGGATATTTGCCCTTTGAATTGCAGGTTATACTTTAATATTTTTTGATACAATAAGATAGAAACTTCAGAACCCCAAGAGATGGGTCAAAGGGTTTCCTGGAATATGAATTGTGGGAACATAACTATATATGACCTGCACTATTTCACCTTCTCCCTGGTAGGAGAGGTTTATGATAAATATCCCAGAGCACCAATAGAATAGGTCTGATAGAATAAATCTGACAGAGATATGCTTATATATGTATAGTGTATGATGCTTTAACTTCCTCAGATGCTCTCATTTAACAGGTTAGGAGTGTGTAGTAATACAATTATAATTTGAAGTTCTGTATTTGTCCTGAAGCAGTTATGATTCCAGGGGTACAGTATATACTATTATTTCATTAGAGATCTTTTTCTATTACTACAAGATATGATTTTCTTGGAAGTCTTTCTGTAATTTGTTTCTTACTAGGAGCAGTGGAAGACATTATTTAAGAGCTATATTGAATTAATTAGCTAATTAATTCATCCAGGACACACCACTGAGTCATTTCCAAAACTGAGTGATGTTATATCTTGTAATAGACCCATTAAGTTTAAGAAAACCAAAAGATCCTTAAAACAGCAAGGGAGACCAGACAGGGATGAACATGGGGGATGTCTTTAGTCCACAAATACGTTGTTCTACCTGGCACACGTACAGTTTCCACTGTTACTTCACATTTTGTACCAGAGCTTATAACATACCATTTTTTCTGCTTGAGATATTATGAAATTGTGAAAATTCTAAAACCTACAGAAAATTGAGGGCCCAGATTTTGTTCTGTCATTTTACCAACAGATACTCATCCTCAAAAGCTATACGTGAAGACTCAAAGTACATTTCAGATGGATAGACTTGCCCTCCAGAAACAATGAATTTTTTTTTTTTACTAACTCAGTGATTTTCTCATAAAAATAAATTATTTAATTCTAAAATTAATATCTCTGGGTATTATTTGAGGTTTTTCCTTGAATTGAGTTTCCTTCTGGCCTTTTAGGAAAAGGAAGAATGACTGAAACAGTACTTCCTTAAAATTACTTAGTTGATTAAAGAGCCATATAACATTTTTTAAAAACTAATCATACTTATAAAGTGATCCTATGAGAAACAGTGGTAAAGTAAAAACTTGAGCTGTTTAGATGAGTGTGTTAATTAAGAGATACTACCCATTTCTACTCCAGAATTTATTAGGTTTTAAATGTTTATATATGTTAAGGAACTCTTGGAGAAGGCAATGGCAACCCACTCCAGTACTCTTGCCTGGAAAGTCCCATGGACGGAGGAGCCTGGTAGGCTGCAGTCCGTGGGGTCGCTTGGAGTCGGACACGACTGAATGACTTCACTTTCACTTTTCACTTTCATGCATTGGAGAAGGAAATGGCAACCCACTCCAGTGTTCTTGCCTGGAGAATCCCAGGGACGGGGGAGCCTGGTGGGCTGGTGGCACAGAGTCGGACACGACTGAAGCGACTTAGCAGCAGCAGCAGCAGCAGCAGCAGCAAG
Source organism: Neotragus moschatus (assembly GCA_006410615.1). Lineage (NCBI taxonomy): Eukaryota > Metazoa > Chordata > Mammalia > Artiodactyla > Bovidae > Neotragus > Neotragus moschatus. The sequence goes on from SJYA01000123.1 coordinate 112,722, forward strand.
GAACTCTTAGGACATTTGAAGATAATGAGTGTAAATTTTAATATACACTTTTTGATCACAGAAATGAGTGTTGACAAAAGTAATCTTGGCTTATTGTATATAAGAATTTATTCTTCTCTTTTAGTTCATGTGACAGAACATAAAACACTAATATGGCCTTTGAAAACTTTTGGCATACGTTTGTTACTTGTGTTTTTTAGTTTATTGTTCACTGTTCTAGAATAACTGCAGAAAAACATAAGATGTTAACTTTTTGTTCTTTTGGCCTGAGGAGGTCCATAGCACTTGGTTTCTGACCAGTTAATGCTAACAGGTGTTATTATTATTCTAAAAACCAAAAAGTCAACACTGCAACAAGATACATATTTTTTTAAAATTTTTCCAAGGCTAAAAAAACCCATTACTGAACTTCTTGAGTATATATAATTAAGAGGTGATATAATTGGAATATATTTAAGAGCTTGCTGTATTATTAAAATTTATGCTTATGACAGGCAATGACAAATCAAAATTTGGAAGAGAGGAAGGGTGTGGTTTCTTCTCGGGAACACCAGATTTTAGTTAAGGATATGGAAGGATCAGTTGGCTTTTACTTATCATTTAGGGTAACACAGTAGTTGGAGTTATTAAAGGGGCAGCAAAGACTAGAGAGGGCCTGGAAAGGGCTGAGCTGATTCATATTAGTGTGCAGGTCCCAGATAAAACAATCAAGTAGCAAGTTTTTGCCTACTGTGTTACTTATAATTAACATGCATACCGGGGTTGGGATTTAAGGTGGAGAGATGGAAAAAGTAGTGACTAGGTAATAGTGGGAAAGACTAGGATGGGATCAAGTCACTAGAAGATAAAAACAGCTTCTACAACCTCTGGCTAAAAAATCATTTATTGATATACAAACAAGGGGCCAGGCCTCCTCAAATTTGCTGTTCAAGCTGGGCAAAAAATATCCTCAGGGCCTGGGATTCCAGAGATATCTGGAATAGTGTGACCTGATAGCTAACCTTGCTCCCTTTCATGGTGGACCACAGCTGGAGCCCAGCACTGTGGCTCGGTCCTGGATTGCATGCTCCCTGTAGGTTGCGTAGATTGGAAGGCTCAAGTTTTTAACCGGAGGGCCTTGGGCTCACAGTGTTTCTTTTCTGTCTTCCTTCCTCTTTGGACCCTCTCCTAAGATTTTTAGAAATCGTTCACCATCCTGGATTGACCCACAATTTCTAAAATCCTACTCAGAAACACAGCAGTGGGAAACAGTCAAGACCGAAGGGTTCAAATGACCAGATTCTCAATGATTAGATGAATAGAAGAGTATCTTGTGTGTATATAGTTTCTGGGTATCCTTTTACATATATTTGACCTATGTATTTATATCAGGTCTTCTTTTTCAGAACTGTTTAAATCATGGACAAACAAAGTAAGTAATCTAAGTGTTTATTTTCCTCCTATAATATTAAATCTCTTGTTAATGTATTATTTGTCAAAATGTTTTATTCAGTTTCTGAAAGAATAGAATTTGGTTTCTGCTGTTTATGTTCCAGAACCCTCAGTCTGGGGCAATGTTTTGACTATAGAGAAGATGTACACAAACATCCACTACCACTAATTTTCCCTTTAAAAGTACAAAAGCCTTAGATAAACCTATGAAATCTTAGGTTTTAAAAAAAATGAAATCTTAGGCTTACTGGAAAATATATAATTTAATATATTTCATCTGAATCAGGCTTCCCTTTTCTTTGTACATTTTATATACAAAAAAAAAAAGACTATTCAAGTCATATTATTTAATAAACAATGGACTTGATATGCCATGGCATTGTAATAAAATGCTCTGATACATCCCCAATATATATCTCATAAAATACACATTTGAATAGGTTTAAATACATATGTCTTTATTTTCTGTTTTGTTTTTTTTTTTTTTTTCTCAAGAAAATTCTAAGTAAGATGAGTATCGGCCAAACATGTAATAAAAGACTTTGTCTTTTAAAAAATCGAAGTTTCTGAAGAGAAAAAAAAATCAAATGGGAAAAAAAAATCCTGTCTTCAGAAGGATCTCTATTCTTTATCTTTACTTAGATAACCAAAGAGATTTTTATCTCTACCACAGTGCCACCCTTGCTACATATATATCAGATCCTCTTTAGGGCCAGAAACCTTACTTTCTTTCACAAAGTTTCATGATTTTTCTTAATATATGCTATATTAATTTAATTAACAATACTAAAAACTTTCAAAATGTAAATTCATATAATATTAAGCTATTTTCTTTGCTGTAAGCTTTAAGATGCTTCAAATCACTTAAATAATTGATTGGGTCATGGTCATAATTACCTTTTAACTCTTCAGCTTCATATATACAAATGTATGAATTTGTGTGTATACGTGTACATAAGTAGAATGTATATGTGTGTGTGTATATATATATATACACTGATATAGAGAAATAACAATAAAATAACTTGTTGACAATATGAAAGTCCTATGATTTTTTAAGTTATTCTAAGTTGCATTGCACAAATGCAGAAATACATCCATAATTCATTTGCTCTTTGATCTACTTGAGCACTTGCCCATTCACTTATTGTTTTTCTTTGTATAACTTACCCCTGGAATTCCTGAAACTGGGATTGTTGCTCTGATACTGAAACCCCATAGATTATAGCTTCCTAATTTGCTGACTCTGTCAGCTCCTTGATTTGTGTGTGTATTTACTATTGTTCAAACAGCGGTACCTGGTAAGAAGTGCCAAAATATGACATACCATTTAAGGATGGGTCTCTGAGTCGAACTTGTAGTGTGTTTCCTTGAGATCTGTTGAGTCTTACTCTGTAAGGAGGCTGAGGGCAGAGCCTGAGGAGATAGAGAACTGGAGCTGGCCCACTCATCTGAAGCCAAGACAAAAAAAAGAAGAGATGGTTAGGACAGAATGACTTGTGATATTGCAGTGATGTGTGATAATTTGGGGTATGCTGTGGTCCATATGGGGAAAAGCCCTAACTCAAGTAGAGAATTTTCTGTTAACTGAATTTGCACAGTATCCATTGACTCCATTCAGCTGAAGTTATTATGAAGCCAATAATGGGAAAAAAAGAGGGTAGGAGTGGGGCATAACCCAGTCTTCCTGTGAAATCATATGACTTGAGTAATCTTTTAAGGCACATGATAGAGAAACATATCGGAAATGTGTCAGATTGGAAGTCTGGTCAACTTTTTCTTCGACATTCATGCTATGTCCCCATTATTCAAAAATAAACTATTTTGAATTTACAGTTAATAAGTCATAGGAAAGAAAGGAGAACATTGCATAAATGGAGTATCTGAAAGTGAAAGTGAAGTCGCTCAGTCGTGTCCAACTCTTTGCGACCCCGTGGACTGTAGCCTACCAGGCTCCTCTTTCCATGGGATTCTCCAGGCAAGAATACTAGAGTGGGTTGCCATTTCCTTCTCCAGGGGATCTTCCCAACCCAGGGATTGAACCCGAGTCTCCCACATTGCAGGCAGACACTTTAACCGAGTGTCTACTAGACCATAAATTCCATAAAGGCAGAGCCAGTGTAGCCCTTGAACCTGAGGGGTGACACAGGACATGCTAATAAATATTTATTTTCTGGCCAAGGTGGTTGCTAAAGGAATGACTAGACAAATGCAGATATGAAGAAATAGGAAAATGACAAATTTGTACATACGTTCAGATTATTGAAAGCACACTGATTAGCATATAGCAAAATGTAATGTTTGTTTATTGTAATTAACTCAGTTATGATTTTTGTCAGTCAAAATCAGTCAAATACTAGGAATTTCCTATGGTATAAACTTAATGGGGTAGTTCCAGAGTAAGTATTAAAAGGATATTTAAATACTGAAGTACATGTATAATTTTAAATATTTAAAACATAATTCTTAAAGCAACAATTATAGATAGCTTTAAAATCACATATAATCTTTCCATTACCAAACCCACATCCAACTAGTTTCAATCTGTTTCTCCACAGTCTATATGTGGTTTTCAAACAATCTATTTTTTCCTCATAACAAAATCAAATTATGGAAGAGAACACCATCAGACTTTTTGGAGAAATAGAAATTCAGTACCAGTAGCTTAGCTGCCCATTTTATTCAAAGAGAATTTGGACCAGGATTCTACTGCAAATTACCTTTGATAACAGGCACCACTTTTGTTAAGTGAAGAATCCACAGTTTCAATACAACATGAGTGCATGTAAATGAAATTATCTAAGAACTAGGCATTTTTCTGATATATATATATTTTTAAGAAGATATATGTTTACCTTTTGTTCAATTACAGATATGCAAATAAATGCTCCATACCCAGGAACAAATTTTACAGGTGAGTATACCCTTGAATATGCATCAGCAGCTTTCCCAGGTAAACACTGGCTTAAAGAATAAAAAAAAAAAAAAAATTATCAGTTATGGACATTCCCCAAAGGATGTGTGTGTGCCTATCTCTGTGTATTTTAGTAGTGTCTTTTATTAAAGGGGCAATAATGAAATTGACAGTGTAGTTCTTCATTTTTTTCTTTGATTATATGTTATCATAAAGATCATTAAAATATTTTTTCTATCAGTTCAGTTCAGTTCAGTCGCTCGGTCGTGTCCGATTTTTTTCTATACAGGATACTAAAAATATAGTGTTAATAAAAACAGTAGTGACTTGACAGCAAATGAAATATAAGGTTGCACATAAATTAAAAACCAAAATACACATATTAAGTAACAGATTTTATTCATTCTCCATTTGTTCTGAAAAATATGGTTATTCAATCACATTTAGGAGATTTGTCTCTGAGTATTTTTGAGTTATTTATTATCTGGAGTTAATTGTGTTTGGTGATTGTCATGCAAACAAGATGACTGCTTAAGCATGGAAGAAGCTTCGCTCAACAGAAACATAGCTACCTGGGATAATTCTCACTTTCATTTTGAAACACAAAAATGTGAAAACTTTACTTTTATATACATACTCCACTGTGCCTTGCCTTTCTAAGAAAAATAACTGAGTCATATCACTACATACACCGAGGAGTATATTATTTCTTTTGAACCACTGCCTAGAAGACTTCAGAGATTTTCATTTAGACAAACACAGTCATCAGCATTTCCAGAACTTTACCAGATGGCAGAGTTCATTTCCAAGTAGGCAGGCTACATCTTGAGGGACCAGGACTTAGGATCAAAAGGGATCCAGTTTGGCCACAAGGGTATATGCATTTTGTGTTCTACTCTGAGCAAACACATCTCCTTGGAGCTGAGTGACTTGTTTAGCTGTCTAGCCAGGAACCTCTCAGTGGAGCCTGGATCTCCTCCAGATGTTTGTGTTTAGAAAATTGTGAAGTAGAAAGACTGCCAAGGTTCTAAGATGATAATTCTCAGAGGTGCCTAGGCTTGAGAATTACTTGTTAACTGTTGAAAATGCTAGTACCAGGGCACCATCCCAGGAAGATTGAAGCAGAAGCTCTGGTTGTGGCACCCTGGGATTAGTAATTTTTTAATTTCCCAGGTGATTCTAATGTGCAGCCAGGGCTAGAACTGTTACTTGAAAATTTTATATGGTTGGTTTTTAGAGAATTATTAGCACTTGGGGGATATTTTAATCCACCCATGGCTAAATAACAGTAGATAGTACATAACTAGGTTATAACCAGACTGGCGACCTTGTGAGAAAAATAGCTCAACTTTATTTCTCAAGTCTAAGGCTCATGTAGCACAGGTCTTTTATGATAATGATGCTAAAAACAGTGATGGATTAAAATCGAGAGCTTATCATGCTGACTGTGGATTAACTCATTTAATTGTCAGACAATATCAACAGTGTAAATACTACTAATTATCCCAATTATGCAAGTGAAAAAACAGGCATAGAGAGACTGGATCAGGCTTCAAGTTCTGGCTTCTATATTTAATCATTGTGTAGTGGTTTTAAGAAAGTTGCTATACCTCCAAGCCTCAGTTCTTACGTATAAAATGGGCATAATATTTTCTAATTCAGGTGGTCTGAAGATTAAATAAGACTATGTGTAAAACACCCAGCACAATGCTTTACAATTAATAAATGACAAATATTTGCCATTATATTAATAATATATTAAATCAATTGGGCTTTAAGTAAATGAAATATTATTTCAGGTAATTCCATATGCCTATTTAATCCATTGATTTGGAAAATAACTATTCTCTCAAAGAATCCTGTGAAGATTTAATAATGCTAATAATGTAACCAATTAATTCACATCTCTCCCTCACTGGCTTCCTATGGTTTGATCTTTTCACTATAGTCAGTGCTGTTTAAAAATAGATATGTTAATGTTACAGACAGTACCTAATGGGTGAGGCTTCCCTAGTGGCTGGCTCAATTGTAAAGATACCATCTGACAATGCAGATGATATGGGTTCAGTCTCTGGGTTGAGAAGATCCCCTGGAGAAGGAAATGGCAATCCACTAAGTATCCCTGCCTGGGAAACCCCACGGACAGAGGAGCTTGGTTGGCTACAGTCCATGGGGTTGCAAAAAATTTGGACACGACTTAGCAACTGAAAACAACCAACAACTATTAAAATATTGTAGGACACAGAATTTTCTTTGAAGTTATATTCCATTCCTATGGAACAGTTCCTCTGTGGACTATTCATTTAAATTATAAAGTTCAAAGCTTCATATTTGTAATCACAAATTCGTGTGGAATAGAATAAATACTTATTGAATTTCTTCCACTGCTGTGCTTAATAAATACTTGAGACAATTTTGCCTGCTAGAAGTTTTTACCTTCCTTGATTCTCAAGTTATATTTTCCAGAGAGTTGCTAAATTGTGCAATTTAAATTTGGAATGTAAGTATCATAATTAAACTTTTTTTTTCCTATGTGGAGGGTTTTAGGAATGGAATACACCATGGGTTAAAACTTCAGACAAACTGTTAACCCAAGGGAGTATCTGGACAGTAGTGGAAGGAATGACATACCCTTACCTCTTTATGAGGGTTTCTCAACAAAGGCACCATAATATTTTCGGAGAGAGAACTTTTTTTTTTCAGGGCACTGTTCTGGTGCTTTTAGGCTATTTAGCAACATCCTTGGCTTCTACACACCTGATGCTAATTCTACCCTCCAATTGTAACAGCCAGAAGGGTCTCCAGATGTTGTCAAGTATGCAGCAAAGGGACAAAACTACTTTCAGATCTATACGTATAGGAAATGTCACTTGTTAGAATTCTAGAATCATTTTTTCACCACATGGTTTGGCCATAGAAATGCTGACTCAGAGCCTCCACTTGGGGCTTTCTACTCAGTGCCATCCCTCTTTTTCAAGAAGCCATTTCAGAAGTTTTATGTACCTGACTCTAGATTGTTGTTGACTTTCTTTTACTTCCTTAATTTTCAGGCATATTTTCATCTGAGTTTTGACTGATAAGGGTAAGTCTGTGTGGCAACTCTGTACACAGAGCCTAAAGCCCTCAAAATAGGAGTGGACATGAAACCACAGATATCTCATTGAAAAATCACTGAAAGATAATATATCTTAGAATCCTAAGAATCTTAAATATCTTAAGATTTTAAAATATCTTAGAATCCTGTTTCTTAGAAACAGGATTTCTGAGTAGAAATTGTAGTTTGTGGATGACTGGGGTGATCCTAAAAGACTTGGTTTGCATTTTTCTGTGCAGTTACGAATTATTTCACATGTTCATATTTCAGGACCTCTAGGACATATTGGCTATCCTGGCCCCCAGGCTGGCTATCCAGTGCCACCACCTGACTATCCAAGTCCTGGCCCAGTCAACCTTCCTGTCCAACACCAGGCAGTGACTGGTCACCCAGGAGCTCCCACACAGGTACCATGGATGCCAGCACCACTACCTCCATTAAACTGCCCACCAGGACTGGAATATTTAACTCAGGTAATTCAATATCTAAAACATTCATTAAGAACAAAACAGTGCTCTCAGTTTACTTAATGAGATTAACAATTAACTAATTCACAAAAGTGTGAAACAGTAAACAACTTTACTAACAAATTATTCTAATTCTTCTGGGTCAGGTTTACTTTTACAGCAAAATGCAAATAAATGTCTTAGGAAATTGTGTGTTCTATGGTTTTGAATATAATCTGCAATAACAACCAATAGCAAACCTTTTGTAAGCACTATTTTCCATGTTTTATTCCTAAGTGTAATACGTGTATTAACTCATTTAATTCTTTTTAAAAAATTCTGTGATATGTAAGTATTATAATTATCACCATTTTACAGAAGAAGAAACTTAGGTACAGAGAAGTTACATCATTTGCTTAACATCAAAATGCACAGGAAGTAGGAACAGATTTTTACTTCCGGGACCTTGGGTCTGAAAACTGTGCCCTTTAATCCCAACACTGAATAATTTTCCAGGAATTGGAAAGAAACATCAAACTCAATTTAGTGTTCGTTTTCCACAAGTGGTACTAAGAAAGGAGTTAATAATCTGTGTATGATATGACCTACCTTTTATAATAATTAGAAAATTACATTTTTATGTTGCTTTTGTTCTTTGGAAGACCCAATTTTATTAATGCTACCAATAAGGAAAAAACATTCCTGGGTTTTAATGTACAGCATAATGGCTTACCTCAGCAGTGTGAGGTTTAGTATTTGTTTGCCATTAGAAATCTGGTAAGTTAGTTTTCAGCCAATGAGCTGTCTCTCTTGCACTCTGTACTAATTTAATTTCCCATAATGCACTTGGGTAGCATATAATATAAGAATCTGGTAGTTCCTGAATTCTCTAAGAAATACCCTAAGTATATTATTTTTTAAGAAAAATTATGCCCTTACAATATATTTGGGGAAGTCATCACCTACTACAAATGATATTAAGCATACTTAAAAAGAAAAATGTTTTTATTTGTAGAAAAAAGCTCTTTAAATGGATGAAAAGGTCTTAATATTTCTTAGGCCCTTTCTGGAAGGAACATTCTTTTCTAATTTTATAGGATTCCAGTGTAAGTCAATTTTGCTTGACTTGAATTTGCCCACATTAAAAATAAACACGTTTCAGTAGTTGTTAAAAATATGCTAACTTTAATTTTATACCTAGAAGTGATACAAACAGTTATTAACTATTGATAGTATTGATAAATATTGATAACTGATTATATACATTCTTTTAAAAACATACAAACACTGATGTTAATTTGTTTGGCTTAATAACATGGTTACAGCTTTTTTTTTTTTTTACTATAATAGATAGATCAGCTATTGATTCATCAGCAAGTTGAACTTCTGGAAGGTATGTGTTCATTGTATTTATCATATTTCTAGGAAGAGAGAACATTTATGCAGATAAAAGCATATCATCAAACATAGATATAACACCTTCAGGGATGTTGAAATTAAACCTGGCTTTAAAAATGTCTCTGTGATAATGATAATCCTGATAAGGATTATCAGCAGCTCATTTTTTGAAATTAATAGTCAAGTGGTAAAATACCATTAAGCTGGACATCTGTCCTCATAATACAGACCATGACTTGGGAGGAAACCAATCAAAACTTACTTTTGTTCAATCTTCTCTCTAGAAATCACTTCAGTGATTCTATCACTAACCCACCTTAACCTCTATCTCTTCAACTTTTCTTTCCCCAGTTTGTGATGAGCTTGAGATTGTTGCAAGCAGTAGTTCAGTTCCCTTACTACATTTCCAAAGTAAATGGGGATGTTTTGGAAAACCTCATTATGGTCCATGGTTTTTCTTGGGAGTTCAGATGAACCCTATAAAACCTTTGTTCCACGGGCTATGAATTATCACCTTGGGCACAGGGCCACTGCACTGAAGGATGCTGACCAGTCAACCAAAACACCTGACTTCCTAGAATATCACTGCTGTTCCTATCAGTGGGGTCTGACACCTACAGTTATTTCCTTTGATCCAGGGCTCCTCAGGTGCAAAGTAAACTTAAGAAAGCCAGTAGATATTTTAGGACTGCTACCAGGGAAAGAGAACCTGGGTAAATTCATGAACCAACGTATTTTCCTTATAGACAATTCAGTGAAAACGCTAATAGATTTTAGAATATATCTATTAAATCTTTCTTCACATCTCTGCAAAGTTCTTTACCACTGATAGGAATAATAAAGTGAATTGTACTACTATAGTAATATGGTTAATATTTGGTTAGAATATATAATTGCTATTCCACTTAAATTACTTGTGATGTTCACTGTTAGAAATTTAATGTTCTCCTTTTTTGGTTGCGGGGGGGCAGGGTCCTGCTGCCCACCTTGTGGGTCTCAGTTCCCTGACCAGGGACTGAACCCAGGCCCTCGGCAGTTAGAGCATGAGGTCCTAACAACTAGAGCACCAGGAAATTCTCTGTGGGGAGTTTTATTTATTTTATTTTTTACTGTCTGGTCATGCCTCTCAGCATGGGGGATCTAAGTTACCCAACTAAGGATCGAGCCCACACCCCTTGAGCTGGAAACGTAGTTTTAACCACTGGACCACCAGGGAGTCTCATCATGTTCTCATTTTTATTAGTTTGTTTATACTACATTTTCTCTGGAAAGGAGTATGGTAATTTGAATTTTCAGTTTTTTTAATGATTCATTTTAGAGTTTTTGATATTATAAAAACCAAAAAAATCAGACACTGTACCTTATATAGCACTCCATTTATAGTTTTCAGATTTATGTTTTACATTATTTGAAAAAATATATATGTATTAGTCATGAAATACAAAGTTAGTTTCAAATTTAATAATTATAAATTCTTCAGTTTTTAAAAAGGATATCTAATTTTCTTATTTCTGTCTTAAATTGCAAGTTTATATTTTAACATTGTAAATAGTATAGAGAAAAGATTACTCAGTTTATTTTTCAGCACCTGAGACGTGTCCCAGTTCAAAACTTAAGAGATAATAAAGACAAAACCATAGAATTCTTTTGTTTTCATTTTTTTAAGTAACTAGAAAGAAACAGATTGTGTAAGCTCGTTTATCTCACTTTACAGATAAACAAGGTGAAGAAATTTGAGATTAATTTACTTAAGAAGCACTTAGGTAATAGATCCCATTTCATGATTACTTTAATTTTTTTTACATAAAATATTTGACAGGTGGATATTGAGGTAAAGGGTGGCTCTGTTAAAGGCAGAGGCAGGGTCTGCCTAAGTCATAGCAAAGACACCTAAGGGAGGTCATGGTGATGAAACTTGTGAAGAACATCTTTATCTAAATCCATCCACACCAATATTAGAGACTGATTTTTGTCTCTCTCTTCTTTAATTGCTCGATATTGTGATGACTTTTAATATCCTACGACTCATGTTAATGAGGGCTGTGGACAAGTATGTGCATGTGTGCTCAGTTGCTCAGCTGTGTGCCACTCTTTGCGACCCCAGGGATGGGAGCCTGCCAGGTTCCTCTGTCCATGGGATTTTCCCAGCAAGAATACTGCAGTAGGGTGCCATTTCCTGCTCTAGGTGATCTTCCTGACCCAGGGATTGAACCCCCATCTCTTGCCTCTCCTGCATTGGTAGGCACTTTACCTCTAGGCCACCTGAGAAGCCCTTGTGTCTCATGTAGAAATTCCAAATTTCTCTGTACTCTTAATACCCTCTCCTCCATCCCCTTCACTTTTTTTCTATATTTAGATCATTTCTAAACGCATATCTTTTTCTTCCTGTGTTAAATGAAGTACCATCTAAAAATGGTATAGCTAGACACTATAGCATCTTAGGATAGACTGATTATTCTTTTAATGCTGTAGACATAATGAGTCCCTCTTTTTATATTTTTAGTCCTAATAGGTTTTGAAGCTAATAACAAATATGAAATTAAGAACAGTCTTGGACAGAGGATTTACTTTGCAGCAGAGGATACTGATTGCTGTACTCGAAATTGCTGTGGGGCTTCTAGGCCTTTTACCCTGAGGATTCTTGATAATATGGGCCGAGAAGTCATAACTCTGGAAAGACCACTACGGTGTAACAGCTGCTGTTTTCCCTGCTGCCTGCAAGAGGTGAGTGAGCGATTAACACGGTAATTTTTACAAATACTTTGCAAAGTAGTTCTGTAGGAATTTTCACCTTATCAGTGAATTTATATAATAAAATGAGATTTAAAGGTGAAGTGGTTCACCAGCTATTAGTTTATCCTTGAGAGTAAATTGTAGGAAGGCAGGCAGGTGGAAAGGAGTGATCAGTTTGGCCCACATTCCTGAGCAGTGTGCCCTCTGGGGTGAGATCAGAGATCTCAGAGACCAGACTTCTTGATCTTCAGGGAGAGCTGAGAACGTAGGGTACCTAGGTCAAGGCCCTTACCTGAAATGACCATGAGAGCCTGGCCAAAGCCAGATAAGGGCCCCATAGGGAATATCCTCAAATGCCATCCTAGTAGCAGGTGGACAGAAGAGTGAGGAGAACAACACATATGTTCATCTCATAATTTTAGCCAACCTACAGGGAGCTAAGGAGGGCTTCCCAGATGATACTAGCAGTAAAGAACCCTCCTGCCAATGGAGGTATATGTAAGTGACATGGGTTCAATCCCTGGACTGGGAAGATACCCTAAAGGGAGGGCATAGCAACCCACTCCAGTATTCTTGCCTGGAGAATCCCATGGAGAGAGGAACCTGGTGGGCGACAGTCCATAGAGTCACAAAGAGTCTGACACAACTGAAACGACTTAGCACGGGTGGCTTAGTGGTAAAGAATCTGCCTACCAGTGGAAGAGACCCAAGAGATTCAGGTTCAGTCCCTAGGTTAGGAAGATGCCCTGGAGTAGGAAATGGCAACCCACTCCAGTATTCTTGCCTGAAAAATCCCATGGACAGAGGAACCTGGTGGGGTACAGTCTAGGGACACGCAAGTCAGACATGACTGGAGCGCGAATGCACACACCGGGAGCTACCCTAGTAGAGGGTCCCTCTGAGAAATTTCAATTCCTAAGTTTTTCAGTTCTCCATTTGAAAGAGTAGTATATTTGAGTTCCTGTAATTCCTATTACAGGATAATGCAAGTTGTCAGTACCTCCAGGCGCATAAAGATCAGGTGTCTCTTCCATAGCACTTGACAGCCCTCTGACAGAGAATGTGGATCTTGGGGGGGACACCAGGGCAGAGTGTTTATAGGAAGTTGACCTTTGGCTGTGTCTCCACTGGCCTGAGACCAGTGCTGCTTGGGTTGCTCAGTCATCCTCCCGGGTAGCTGTGAGAGCAGGGCAGACAGAACTACAAGCACATGGAAATTTGATATCTAATACTGCACTGATTTTGAAAGGATAACTGAAGTTGTTCACATTGAATTATTTTGTTTTCCATGTCAATTAGTTTAGATATAATAATAGTCAAGAATAGCTGAGGTAAAACAGAGTTTGATAGAATATGATTTATAATTTATAGAGCATGTTAGCATATAATTGGCCTTAACAACAGATCTAGGAAGTCCTCAGTTACAGATGAACATGCCGAGACGCTCTCAAGGTTGCGGAGGTAAGGTTCAGCTTCAAGATTCCAGGCCCCATCTTCTTTCCATCTTAGCGCTAGTGACCTTATTTGAAGATTGCTCCAGTGATCTGGGCTCTGTCCATACATCTAAACCCCTATTTTTAAAGGAGTTTAAAAAATAGCTTTTAATAATTTAGACATTTTTCATAAGTATGAAAATTTAAAAATATACAAGACTGACAGAGCAGTACTTCAGAGTAGATACTGGGCATGCAGCCTCCCTGAGCTGGTGTCTCATCCCTTCCACTTTGCAGCTAGGGGATCTGATACAAGTTAATTTACCTCTCTGTTCCTCCCCTTACTTACTGTATAAATAGGGATAATAGTAACAACCTGGTAAGGACATAGAAGGAGTTAACTGGTGCTTAGAACAGTGTCTGACAAACAATTTATCTATTCTTTTGCTTTTGTAGATAGAAATCCAGGCTCCTCCTGGTGTCCCAGTAGGTTACGTTACTCAGACCTGGCACCCTTGCCTGCCAAAGTTTACAATTCAAAACGAGAGGCGAGAGGATGTACTAAGAATTTCTGGTCCGTGTGTCGTCTGTAGCTGTTGTGCAGATATTGATTTTGAGGTAAGATACGTGATAATGTTTATAGGTTTTGCTTTCCTAGGTAATAAAATAAGCTGTGAGAATGTTACAAATATATTAAATGAATATTTATGTCCTGATATTCCAAGAGGGACTCAGTGTGCTGATATATTTGTCTTTGGTCAGAGAGATGGTTATTGCTCTGATTAAGTGTTAATGCTGATTATGCTAAGTGGAAAAAGAGAAGCAGAGATTTGTAGTCAAATAAATATAAACAAAGCATCTAACATTTAAACATGGTGGTTTCTGTGAAGAGGCACTATATATTATCCCTTTTGTGTGGAACATTAACCTTGTCATTAATGTCGGTTTCCGAAGCATATGGCCTTTCCTTAGTCTGAAACACAGGCTATCATATCAGTGCTCTAGGCCCTCTTCAGAATCTCTGGCATCTTTGAGTTCCTACAAAAAGCCCAACTACACAAAGAGAATTTTAACAACAATAATATATGAAGTACTCATGCTTCTCTATGATCTGTCCTTTATCCTTGTATTAAAGTAATTAGAAAATACAATTTATCTGTGTGTTTACTACCTCAAAGAACTGCATTTCAGCAGTTTTCAACAAATGGGGCCCAGACTTACAGCCCAGATTAATTGGATGCAAATGCTTAAAAGTCAAGCAACTATAAAACTTAATCTTGATACCATAATTCTCTTTTATAAGCATAAAATCTGTTAAACTGGACAATTTCCACAGAAGGGACAAATTCTAAAACTGAGCAGGGCTGGCCCCCTTATGATGAACCTATAGATTTCTTTTTAGAATAGTTTATCAGTTATTTGTATTAAATTTATAAGTTAATCAATATAATAGTAATATAATACAAGTTGATTATTTCTAGAAATTGAAATCATTTTATTATATAGGTTTTTGTTTTTAAGGGTTTTTTTTTTAGAATTTAGTTAAAAATCATCTAGTGCTATTGACTTTCCAGTTGTACATCCGTATATACTTTTCTGTTCCTTTCCATTAAAAATTTACATATTCTTACATAAGTTTTTGGTGAATTTTTAAATTTCTTTCTGTAGGAATAAAAAAACGGAATATCTTAATATCTTGTAAGTCTAGGAGTAGGATTGTGGTGGCTGATAAATTATTTTTTGTATATTTAATTTAAAATTTTTTCAAAAATTAAAAATAATCAAATTTAAAATAAAATGTAAGGTATAGATGTTTCAGTTCAGTTCAGTTCAGTCGCTCAGTCGTGTCTGACTCTTTGCGCCCCCATGAATCTCAGCAAGCCAGGCCTCCCTGTCCATCACCAACTCCAGAGTGCACTCAAACTCACGTCCATCGAGTCAGTGATGCCATCCAGCCATCTCATCCTCGGTCGTCCCCTTCTCCTCCTGCTCCCAATCCCTCCCAGCATCAAAGTCTTTTCCAATGAGTCAACTCTTCGCATGAGGTGGCCAAAGTATTGGAGTTTCAGCTTTAGCATCACTCCTTCCAAAGAAATCCCAGGGCTGATCTCCTTCAGAATGGACTGGTTGGATCTCCTTGCAGTCCAAGGGACTCTCAAGAGTCCTCTCCAACACTACAGTTCAAAAGCATCAATTCTTCTGCACTCAGCCTTCTTTACACTCCAACTCTCACATCCATACATGACTACTGGAAAACCCATAGCCTTCACTAGGTGGACCTTAGTTGATAAAGTAATGTCTCTGCTTTTAAATATGCTATCTAGGTTGCTCATAACTTTTCTTCCAAGGAGTAAGCGTCTTTTAATTTCATGGCTGCAGTCACCATCCACAGTGATTTTGGAGCCCCAAAAAATAAAGTCTGACACTGTTTCCACTATGACAGCTAATAGCAAATGAAACATGTAAGTGTGTAATAGGGAATTTGTATTAGTCTGTTTTGCCATTGTAGCATAACAAATAGCCCCTAAAACTCATTGGCTTAAGAAAACAGGAATTTATTCTCATGTTTATGGATCTCAGGGTCAGCTGTGTCTGGAGGATATATACCTAGGCTTAGACAGATGGCCCTGATTTAGGCTGTAAGTTGGCCTCAGGTCTGCTCCAGGTATGTTCACTCTGGAGTTGCATCAACAGCAGGTGCCTGGATCATGCTTTTTTTAGTGGCTGATCACTGAAGAGCAGGACCAAGGCCAAGATCTCTGCTGGTGTCACATCCACTAACCCTCCATTGGTTAAACAGGATCATGGCCAAGTCTTAATTTCAGTATGCAGGGAAGTATACTGGATTCCAGAGGGGGAACACTCAAACGACTATTTGATGAACACTAATCCAGGCTATCACAGCATTCATGCTGCTAAGTCACTTAAGTCATGTCTGACTCTGTGCGACCCAATAGACAGCAGCCCACCAGGCTCCCTCATCCTTGGGATTCTCCAGGCAAGAACACTGGAGTGGGTTGCCATTTCCTTCTCCAATGCATGAAAAGTGAAAGTGAAGTCATTCAGTCATGTCGGACCCTTAGCATGGACTGCAGCCTACCAGGCTCCTCCATGGGATTTTCCAGGCAAGAGTACTGGAGTGGGGTGCCATTGCCTTCTCCGACAGCATTCATGTTGCTGCTGCTGCTGCTGCTAAGTCACTTCAGTCGTGTGCGACTGTGCGACCCCAGAGACGGCAGCCCACCAAGCTCCCCCGTCCCTGGGATTCTCCAGGCAAGGACACTGGAATGGGTTGCCACTTCCTTCTCCAATGCATGAAAGTGAAATCACTCAGTCGTGTCCGACTCTTAGCGACCCCATGGACTGCAGCCTACCAGGCTCCTCTGTCCATGGGATTTTCCAGGCAAGAGTAGTGGAGTGGGGTGCCATTGCCTTCTCTGGACAGCATTCATAGTAGAAGTTTATTTCAGGTTTTTAAAGAACTTAACTATCTACATTCAAATAAAATGAGTCAACTGTTTTTAATCTCCCCACATTTACGTAGCTGGTTTCAACCTAGGATAAGGCTTCAAATGTTGTTACCAGCATGTGTGGTACCTTGTGTACATTTGAAAAGGACACTTCTCTTCCTGTTCTGATACAGCCCTGCCTATAAATACCCTGGCGAGTGTGGGCTACATTCAGCCCCCAAAGGCCCACTTTATGGGGTTCATTCCACTGGCTACAAGCTGTTCCGTTCCTTATCATGGGCCTGAGCTTTACTCAGATAGAAACATAAAATTAGAAAAACTTTACTTTGGAGTCCTTTTGTTTCATAAATCCTTCCTCTTTGATTGTTCAGTCCCATTCTGTTGTCCAGTCTTACCCCAAGCCTTGACCTGGGGCATCCCATAAAATTACTTATTGGTTACTTTACTTCACTCAAAACTGCCAGTCCTCTTTTCCAGCCTCGTGGCATTTATGTTTTCCTGAGTCCTTCCATCACCTTTAAACACTTAACCTATGCCAACTTTCTGTGCGAATCTTAAAGCTGAAGTCAGATTAGAGTTTCATTTACTACCCGCTCCCCCCACCAGATGGCTTCTAGAAATTTCATTCAGAGAATCATTTCATAGTTGTATCTTTTCCTGCTTGAATTTTATTTTGGATAGACTCAACTAATTTATTACTGAAAATCTTAATGGGGCATAGAAAATGTTAACTATTTCAGCTAAACTGCTTTCATATTAGTTCTCTGTAGCAAATAAAGTTTTTGAAATGAATCTGTAAGTAAACTTAGGAATCTACCACCATCTACTGAGTGAGATAATGTTCACAGTTATGAATGGCATATAATTTTAATATTGGCTTCATTTTACTTCTAGTTGGAAAGGAGCTTTATTAGTTTGCTAAAAGTTTTTGTCCTTTTTCTTTTTTCAATTTAGGTTAAATCTCTTGATGAGAAGTATGTGGTTGGCAAGATTTCCAAGCACTGGACTGGCCTTGTTAAAGAGTTATTTACAGATGCTGATAACTTTGGCATCCAGTTCCCGTTAGACCTTGACGTGAAAATGAAAGCTGTGATGCTCGGCGCCTGCTTCCTCGTGGTAAGTTTACTCCTGCTAATCTAGGGCACAGATGTCTTCTCTAGTTTTATTCGGAAATAATTTTTTAGATTTTATATATTTAAGTGACCTCAAATTTGTAGGTTTTATTGAAAGTGGTCCTGTTTAATCTTAGCTCTGAAATTCCATTTTCTTCTGCTACTCTTGGTTCGCAGGTGACTAGCTTCTCTCTGGAGGGTTTGTGTAGTTTCACACTGTACCAGAAGGATGTTATATGTTAAGGAGAAGTTCTGATTTTAGTGGTTAAAAAAAAAAGCCACCACTACCACCAATAACAAAAAAGAAACAAACCCAAATTGGTACTTAGGAGAAGAGTTTGAATCTTCTAGTGTGTTTAAATGAAGTAAAGTCTCGGCAAAACAAGGAAATTTCTTCCTTATTCATTATTAAACCATCTAATACAGAAATAAAAACTGCAATAAGAATGTACATTTGATCAAGTCTTGGATGCAACTATCAATTGAGAGGAAATATATGGAATACAGCAGTGATTCTGAACTTGTCTTCACATTTAATTAGCTAGGAAGTTTTTAGTAGTAAGCCATACCCTAGTTTAACTAAATCAGAAGCACATCATTAAAAGTTTGTGTAGCTCCCCAGATGATTCCTTATGTGGCCAATGTCAAGGTCTCTGGGGACAGAGCAGTGGTTTTCCACCTTAGCTGTACAGTAGAAACACCTGGGTAGCTTTTGCACTCCCTGTGTCAAGACTGTACCCAGATCTAGTAAACTAAATCTGGAGATGGAACCAAGCCATCAAGTGTTCAAGCTGTCATATGATTGCAAGTGAGGTTTGGAGCCACTAGATTAATATCTTAAACACTGACATGCAGAAGCAATCAGGAAAAACAAACCCCCAAAACACTAAAAAGTGAGAGAACATACAGAAAAAGATTCAGTTACTTTAACAAATAAATATCAGGAAGATAAAAATGAAAAGCGAAACATCAGCTTAATATCGTTTGTAGACTCTCTTTGGATACTGATTTAAACAAACCAATATAAAAAGACATTTACAAGACCTTCATGTGTTTGTGAACACAGGCTATTTGATGATATTAATGAATTATTAAGATTTTTAACATGATGTTGTTGTTATGGTTATACAAAAACAAAACAGTCCATATTTTTTAAGGGTATATACTGAAGTATTTCAGTATGAAATGATATGGTTATTTATCACAGATTTGCTTTTAAATAAGGGAGATGAAGCCAGGGGAACATAAGGGATAGATTAATTGGTGAACTAAGCTGGGTGAGTAGTCACTGGGACTTTATTATGCTATTTGGGATAGACGATATTTTCTATATAACATTTTAAAGATAACCACAATTCTGTTTAAAAATTGTGCTTTCAACAAATGTTTATTTCACCTGAGAAGAAAACTGTAATCTTAATCTTGGGGAACTGTTTAACCAATGGTTTACACACCATAACCAAAGATATGATGTGTATAGGGCAGAGAGAGTAGTTTGGGATGTCTGGTTAGATGACATATGGGACTGGAGAGTGGTGGTGGTGTTATGAAGTAAAAGTCCCTTAGTCATGTCCAACTCTTTGTAACCCCATGGACTATACAGTCCATGGAATTCTCCAGCCCAGAATACTGGAGTAGGGTTATTAAGAAGTGAATATAGGATAGATTGGGCAACTTCTTATAGACCTTGGAAAGATACTAAAAATTATTTAGTTAACTGGTTAGTTTTAAGCTACATATAGATAAAAATAATTATAAATCTAAATTTTAGAACAATAAATCCTGATGACCAACTGTATTAGTGCAACTGCAAGTGAATGGTTATAAAGATTCAGTTATTTCTTTATAAAGGGATAAAGGAAAATGACAGATGTGAGAGAGCTAAAATCCATACAGTTTAGAAGTCATAAGGATGAAGATTTGGTTAGAAACTGATGGAGTAAGACAAACCGAGGAATAGAGAGACAGGCTGGGAAGAGAAGTCATAAAATCGGGCCCCCAAATTCTAAGGTGTTATTCTAAGATGGCTGCCATTCTCCTGAAACAATCTAAAGATTGTACATGGAGCTCCAGGTACAGTCACAACACAAGTTATGTTACTAGAGAAGGAGTTCAAAAAGTTGAAGAAGAAAGATTGAAAGAGGAACATTCTAAGAAGCATGAAAAAAAATGAAACTTACGGAAATTACCTGAGAATTACTTAAGTTCATGCAGGTATCAATAAGTTAACAGAATTGTAGGATTTAATTGCCATTAAACTGGAAAGTTAAAGCTATCAATTTTTCCTAGATCTACATATTACAGTTGATTTTTTTGTTTAGCAAGTATGTTACTGTGTTTCATCAGATCCCTTAGCATTTGCGTATCTGAGAGCTGATCTCTGCTTGGTGCTGAAAACTCATTTCTGTATTTTGTTTTTCTCTAGGACTTCATGTTCTTTGAAATGACTAGTGGTGAACAGAGAGCAGGAGTGTGGTAGTACATTCATGATAGTTTCAGAAAATCTGAAGTCCGTATATTGATTGGGACTATGTAAAAGAAAAAGTGGGTGGATTTTTTTCTTTATGTAAATGCTTATTACAGCATGTGTAAATTATACTAGGATACCTGAAGTTTCAGGCATATGATTTTACTTTTCAAATTAAAGAGCTTGTTTTCTATATCACTTACTTATAAATGTTTTTATACATTTTCTTTTTCATTGTGCATTTTGGAGAAAGGATATAGAAATTTTTACATTTAAACATAACTTCCTATGATGAATTGCTTTAAACTAGAGTTTCTGCTTTGTTTTCAGTCTGTACAGCAAAATTAATTAAAATCTTTTTAAAGTAATACTAATATAAACATACATTATTTTATTAAATCTAGCTATTTCCTATATAACAACTGTTATTTTGCAAAAATGGTAAAAAAAAAAGTTCAAAAAAGTTCCAAATGAACATAATTTTCAGTGTTTATTTTTACAATTATGCTTAAATAATACTCAATATTCGTATTGTCAAATGTATTTTTTTGTTCAGAAAATCATAGTATGTTTAAATTCTATAATCTGCAATTATTAACATTTTTATATTGACAAGACTATAAATTACCAAATTTTGATGATTTTTCATGACTAAAAGAATGATTGTGTACCAAAGAAGGACACACTTAAAGATTCACTCACTCTAAAACTGGGATATGAATATTGGGATATGGGATATAATATTTTGAATTAATTATTTATATATGGAATAATTAGCTTCTGTTCTATATTCTCTCATTCATAGAATATAATAGTTTGCAGATCACTCAAGTGTTAATTAAATAGAACATATATATTCTATCTGAGTAGAAATGTTTATAATGGTCTATTAGATTATTTTTGCCAACAATTAAAGAACTAAAATAAAACATTGCTGATATAGTTCTTTGAATGTTTGATTTTTATTTTTAAACAAACCGTGAACAGTCAATTCACATGATATTCTGAACTTTACACATTTACCTCACTTTCCCTTTCAAATCTTTAAAGAGCTAAAGCATATGATAATCTTTGGTAAAATATGTATATGCCTGTGCTGGAAACTGAGTTTTCTTCCTGTCAGAAAGTTAAGTGCGATTTTTATACACGGTTTTGTAGGGAAAACTGAATCAAGCGAGAGATGTCCAACCCACCATTTACCTCAAGGAAAAGAAAAGTGTGTTTAGGAAATAAAGAGCTTAGGGGAGATTCTCTTTTATCCACAGCAGAACTCCAGCACCACTAACTCCTAAGGATGGCAGAGGAGCTGGAGGAGTAGTCATGGCTAGACCACCTTTCACTAGCCTAAGTAACTCACCAGTTGTCACATCCAGTGATGAGGTATAACCAGGCACTAACATTCAGTTCATAGTTGGTACAGACAGCATGCCAGATATAGTGAGGTATTTGCACAGCTAGATTCTAGTGGCATTACTTATGCCAGTTAGAGAAGGGAGGCTTTCCAAGCTAGCTGTGATGCCAGAGTCAACCCAAAATGAGGCTAAAAGGACCAACATTATCCCTATCTTGTTTTCACTTTCCCCTTCCTCCTCCCAATCTCCCCTACTCCTCCTCCTTGGGATAGAACTCAAGATCTCTGGGTAAGCAAAGTAAAACTATAATTTATCTAAACAGTTCCTTCCTTCTTCAGCTACACAAAGAAGATCTGAGCAGAAACCCACACTTTATCTGTAGAACCCATCTAAGTTTAAATACTAGAAGAATATGCTCTCATTAAATATTTATAAAGAGAAGACTCATCATACATGGAAAGCTGCAAATTTATGAAAAACACTAGGACTTGCAACAAATGTCTTCATTGGGAATCTCAATGAGATTTGAAGGAATGTTGCATATTTATTTCTGGAACAGGCAGGAGAGAAAAAGGAACACTCTGATGAGGAAAAACTTTAATAAAGTTGAAAAGTATGATAACCATCCTTTAAAGTATGATGGAGACACTGGAACAATAGATGGCATTTGGTAGAAAGGTAACATGATACAATAAAAGATATTTTAAAGAATAATCCCAAAAGTCCGATTAACACAAGTACAGAGAGAAAAGGTAATTCCTGAGGAACACATAAATCTACGTCAAGTCACATACAAGATAAATTCCAGAAGCAGAAATTAAATGGGGCGAGGAGAATGTTTCCAATCAAAACAGACTGCTGTCTCTAAGTAAATGGATTTATCATATACAAGAGAAATTGAAAATGACCTATTTGTAACTTTTGAAGAATAATTTCATCATATACAAAATTCCGGGTTATTGGTTTTTTCTCTCACTAAATATTTCACTCCCCTCTCTTCTTGCTTGCATGGTTTCCAAACAGAAGTCAGATATTATTCTGATCTTTGTTTTTCTATAGGTATGGTGTTTTTTTCCTGGCTTCTTTCACAAAATCTTTAATTTTATGTAGTTTAAAAATAATATGCTAGGGTAGGTTTGTTTTTTTTTTCTCCTCATTTTTTTCCTGCCTCATGTTTGCTAAGCTCTCTGAACCTCTGGTGTGGGTAGGTGTCTGACAATATGAGAAAATTCTGTTATTGTTTCAAACATTTCTTCTGTTTGTCCATCTCTTTGTCCTTCTGGTATTCATATTACATTTCAGTTCAGTCGCTCAGTCGTGTCCAACTCTCTGTGACCCATGAATTGCAGCATGCCAGGCCTCCTTGTCCATCACCAACTCCTGGAGTTCACCCAAACTCATGTCCATCAAGTCAGTGATGCCATCCAGCCATCTCATCCTCTGTCATCCCCTTCTCCTCCTGCCCCCAATCCCTCCCAGCATCAGAGTCTTTTCCAGTGAGGTGGCCACTTCGCATGAGGTGGCCAAAGTACTGGAGTTTCAGCTTTAGCATCATTCCTTTTATGTTACACTTTTGTATTTTTCCCACAGTCCCTGAATTCTATTTTTTTTTCTTCAGTCTTTGATCTACCCGCTTTTCAGTTTTAGAGCCTCCTATTGAGACATCCTCAGATTATATCTTGAGCTGTGTCTAGCCTACTAATAAGCTCATCAAAGACATTCTTCATTTCTGTCGCAATGTTTTTGATCTACAGAATTTCCTTTTGGTTCTTTCTTAAGGTTTCCATCACTTTGTTACCTTCCACTTCTATGTTTACACGTTGTCTACTTTATCCATTAGAGACCTTAGCATTTTAATCGTGGTTGTTTTAAATTCCTAGTGGTAATTCCAACACCCCCTTCGATATCTATTTCTGATGCTTGTCTCTTCAAATGTGTTTTTTGACTTTTGGTATGCATTGTAATTTATCCTGATAGCTGGGCATGATATATGAGACAAAAGGAAT
The DNA here is from genome assembly GCA_006410615.1 of Neotragus moschatus. Classification (NCBI taxonomy): domain Eukaryota; kingdom Metazoa; phylum Chordata; class Mammalia; order Artiodactyla; family Bovidae; genus Neotragus; species Neotragus moschatus. The sequence goes on from SJYA01000123.1 coordinate 136,578, forward strand.
ATTGTAAATAGGGTTTTTTGTACTCTGATGGTGATGTGGGAGAATGGAAAGTGTTCTGTACTCTGATGATTACATCTCAGTCTACTGAGCTTTCCCCTGTGGACTGGAAACTTCACAAGTGTTTTTTTTTCAGTACTTTTTTTCTCCCTTCTTTGATCGATCAGGAAGGCTATCAGTGAGCTGGAGTTGGGTATTTCCCTTCTATCACATGAAAGGCTAGAGCTGAATGGAGTTCAGTATTTCCTTGCCACCAGGTCATTTAGGCCATGGTTAACTACTTTTTCATGAGAGCAGACCTTGTTAAGAACAGAGTGCTCTGGTATCTTTCAAAATGAATCTTTTCCCCACCCCCTGTAGGAAGCACAAGGGCATTTAATTGTTTTAATTTACTGTGAGAATCTGATTGAGCTCCTGAGGGAACCTGTCACAAAATTGTATCCCATCCTCCCTGCACTCACCAATGACAGGGTTCTTTTGGAGTTTTTAAATCCCTGACTTATCCACACTGTCTGTGCACCAATACATTTTTTTTCTATGGCACTGGTTCCTGTAGGTCTTAGCTCCAATAAACCCTGATTCCCTGTGTTCACCTGTCTCTTCAGTCTTGGGGCAGCAGTTGGCCTTGTGACCTCACTTCTGTTACTAGATTCTAGAGTTAACTTTTCAGTCAGTTCAGCTTTTTATTTTCTAGGATAGAAGGGCGACTTCCAAGCACCTTCATGCAAAACCAGAAGTCAGAAAAGTGAAAGTGAAAATCTCTTAGTTGTGTCAGACTCTTTGCAGCAACATGAACTGTAGCCTGCCAAGCTCCTCTGTCCATAGAATTCTCCAGGCCAGAATACTGGAGTGGGTAACCATTCCCTTCTTCAGGGGATCTTGCCAAGCCAGGGATCCCGGGTCTCCTGCATTGCAGGTGGATTCTTTANTGGCCACTTCGCATGAGGTGGCCAAAGTACTGGAGTTTCAGCTTTAGCATCATTCCTTTTATGTTACACTTTTGTATTTTTCCCACAGTCCCTGAATTCTATTTTTTTTTCTTCAGTCTTTGATCTACCCGCTTTTCAGTTTTAGAGCCTCCTATTGAGACATCCTCAGATTATATCTTGAGCTGTGTCTAGCCTACTAATAAGCTCATCAAAGACATTCTTCATTTCTGTCGCAATGTTTTTGATCTACAGAATTTCCTTTTGGTTCTTTCTTAAGGTTTCCATCACTTTGTTACCTTCCACTTCTATGTTTACACGTTGTCTACTTTATCCATTAGAGACCTTAGCATTTTAATCGTGGTTGTTTTAAATTCCTAGTGGTAATTCCAACACCCCCTTCGATATCTATTTCTGATGCTTGTCTCTTCAAATGTGTTTTTTGACTTTTGGTATGCATTGTAATTTATCCTGATAGCTGGGCATGATATATGAGACAAAAGGAATATTGTAAATAGGGTTTTTTGTACTCTGATGGTGATGTGGGAGAATGGAAAGTGTTCTGTACTCTGATGATTACATCTCAGTCTACTGAGCTTTCCCCTGTGGACTGGAAACTTCACAAGTGTTTTTTTTTCAGTACTTTTTTTCTCCCTTCTTTGATCGATCAGGAAGGCTATCAGTGAGCTGGAGTTGGGTATTTCCCTTCTATCACATGAAAGGCTAGAGCTGAATGGAGTTCAGTATTTCCTTGCCACCAGGTCATTTAGGCCATGGTTAACTACTTTTTCATGAGAGCAGACCTTGTTAAGAACAGAGTGCTCTGGTATCTTTCAAAATGAATCTTTTCCCCACCCCCTGTAGGAAGCACAAGGGCATTTAATTGTTTTAATTTACTGTGAGAATCTGATTGAGCTCCTGAGGGAACCTGTCACAAAATTGTATCCCATCCTCCCTGCACTCACCAATGACAGGGTTCTTTTGGAGTTTTTAAATCCCTGACTTATCCACACTGTCTGTGCACCAATACATTTTTTTTCTATGGCACTGGTTCCTGTAGGTCTTAGCTCCAATAAACCCTGATTCCCTGTGTTCACCTGTCTCTTCAGTCTTGGGGCAGCAGTTGGCCTTGTGACCTCACTTCTGTTACTAGATTCTAGAGTTAACTTTTCAGTCAGTTCAGCTTTTTATTTTCTAGGATAGAAGGGCGACTTCCAAGCACCTTCATGCAAAACCAGAAGTCAGAAAAGTGAAAGTGAAAATCTCTTAGTTGTGTCAGACTCTTTGCAGCAACATGAACTGTAGCCTGCCAAGCTCCTCTGTCCATAGAATTCTCCAGGCCAGAATACTGGAGTGGGTAACCATTCCCTTCTTCAGGGGATCTTGCCAAGCCAGGGATCCCGGGTCTCCTGCATTGCAGGTGGATTCTTTATTGTCTGTGACACAAGGAAAGCCCAAGAATACCAGAGTGGGTAGCCTATCCCTTCTCCAGTGGATCTTCCTCTCCCAGGAATCGAACCAGTGTCTCATGGATTGCAGGCAGATTGTTTACCAGCTGAGCTACTAGGGAAGGTGGAAGTGGCCCTTTAATTTTTTAACGTCAAAATTGTTGCTACAATCAAATTCTTCTCTAGCTTGCATTTAGGCTGTTATTTCTCCTTTTCATGCCATAAAATAAAATAGTAATTTTATTATGAATGTGAGCACATTTTACCCTATACCTATCATCTTCTGTTTGTGATTCATCTTCTTTACTGGAGTGCGTGCTCCTTCTGGGTAAGCTCTGCCTTGAAATCATTTTCTTATCTATCCATAATAATGATAAATGCTGTCCATTGCATATAGTTAATGTTAATAAATATTTCTTTTCATGTTGTGGAACAAATGAAAATTTTAAACAGATACATGTAACATCTCAGATGACTAAAAATCATCAAAATTTCAAAACTGAGAGTATATTAATATTTCATGTAAAAGGAAAACAGGAGTTTATTTCATGATAGACCCAAGAAACCTCCAAAATAGCTAGAATTTTTAAAGATGAACTGACAGAAATACAATATCCATAATGAGAGTGGTGGCTCTGGCACTGTATGTGTCAATGATACTCATCCTGGGGGTTATAAATACTACAGTAACAGAATCCAAGCTCTTAGAACACTGGCAAAACAGGACCTCTGAGAAATAGGATTAAAGGAAGAGTGTGAAAACCATTCTCTACAAAGAATGCCTCAAGAGAAGACATGGATGCTGAACTATGGAAGTGGAATATCTTTATTCTTATATATGTGCTAAGCTGCTTCAGTGTTAAGTCATTTCAGCATTAAGTCGCTTCAGTCGTGTCTGACTCTTTGTGATCCTATGGACTGTAGCCCGCCAGGCTCCTCTGTCCATGGGTTCTCTAGGCAAGAATACTGGAGTGGGTTGCCATGCCCTCCTCCAGGGGATCTTCCTGACCAAGGGATCAAACCCACATCTCCCATAGCTCCTTGCACTGCAGGCGGATTCTTTACCACTGAGCCAAGTGGTAAGCATAAATTTATTCTTAACTGTCCTATAATACCACAGATTTCTTAGCTATAAAACTGATACCATAACTGTATAATTCTCATAGGGGTGTTATAAGAGTTAAGTCACTACATGTTAAGCTCTTAAAATATGTTCTGGCACACTGTAAACACTATAAAAATGCTAGATAATATTATCATTATTATTCCTCCAAAGGGTTAACAAGGACCAATGATTACACATAGACAGATTTTTCTTTGTATAATAAAGAGCTTCAGCATAAACAAAATTTTACAACCTCTCAAAATAGTGAGATAGTTCATCTTTCAGCCTAAAGGCTTCTAGGTCAGAAACAGAGAGAGTTTCAGTCGTGGGAAGAAGTCAAATTGCACAACCTCCCAAACTCTATATAGGAACTACTGATGAGCTGCATACAGCTGTAATCATAAATGACAAGTGTTTTGGGAAGTCAGGAGTGAGGAGTCTGCAAGACAGGCAAGAGTATTCCAAGCTGCCCTCCTGGCACTAAGCTGCAATTACTTACATTTTCAGTCAGCAATGTCTTCATGTTGGTGAGTATATTTTCATGATGAAATATATGGCCATATGTAAAGAACACTAAAATTGGGATTCTTTAGACATAAAGAACAATAAGAGTATGGGTTTAGGAGAAAAAGAAAAAGTCAGGCATTGGCAAAGTGTCCACTTCATGACTCTAAAATACATCTTTTTTAAAAAATAGAGGGTAGTCAGTTCAGTCACACAGTCGTGTCTGACTCTTTGTGGCCCCATGGACTGCAGCACACCAGGCTTCCCTGTCCATCGCTAACTCCCAGAGCTTACTCAAACTCATGTCCATTGAGTTGGTGATGCCATCCAACCTTCTCATCCTCTGTTATCCCCTTCTCCTCCCACCTTCAATCTTTCCCAGCACCAGGGGAAAGATTTGGTCAAGATTTTCCCCCAGTAATTTTGACCCAGACTTGCCAGTGAGTGTCCAGGAGTCTCCAGCAGAGGCATGGGTCTGCGGAGGCATTGGTCAGAGGCGGCCTGGTGCAGGGTCAGGGGAACTGAGTGCAGCAATGCCTGCATGGGACCTTTTGAAGGCGGTCGCCACTATCTTCATTACCTTCACCATAGTTTGGCCTCAGGTCAAACAATAGGGAGGGAACACAACCCCACCCATCAACAGAAAATTGGATTAGATTTGCTGAGCATATCCTTACCTATCAGTGTGTGTGTGTGTTAGTCGCTCAGTCGTGCCCAACTCTTTGCGACCCCATGGACTGCAATCCACCAGGTTCCTCTGCCATGAGATTTTCCAGGCAAGGATACCGGAGTGGGTTGCCATTTCCTTCTCCAGGGTATCTTCCCAACCCAGGGATCAAACCTGGGTCTCTTGCACTGCAGGCAAATTCTTTACTGACTAAGCTACAAGGGAAGCCTGCCTATCAGAACAAGACCCAAATTCCCCCTCAGTCAGTCTCTCCCATCAGGAAGCTTCCATAAGCCTCTTATCCTTCTGCATCAGAGGACAGACAAAATGAAAATCACAAAGAAAACTAATCAAACTGATCACATGGACCACAGCCTTGTCTAACTCAGTGAAACCATGAGCTATGAGTGTAGGGCCACCCAAGACAGTCGGGTCNCCATGAGATTTTCCAGGCAAGGATACCGGAGTGGGTTGCCATTTCCTTCTCCAGGGTATCTTCCCAACCCAGGGATCAAACCTGGGTCTCTTGCACTGCAGGCAAATTCTTTACTGACTAAGCTACAAGGGAAGCCTGCCTATCAGAACAAGACCCAAATTCCCCCTCAGTCAGTCTCTCCCATCAGGAAGCTTCCATAAGCCTCTTATCCTTCTGCATCAGAGGACAGACAAAATGAAAATCACAAAGAAAACTAATCAAACTGATCACATGGACCACAGCCTTGTCTAACTCAGTGAAACCATGAGCTATGAGTGTAGGGCCACCCAAGACAGTCGGGTCATAGTGGAGAGCTCTGACAAAATGGTCCACTGTTGAAGGGAATGGCAAACCAATTCAGTATTCTTGCCTTGAGAACAATATGAAAAGGCAAAATTAGAGGGTAAGCAAAGGTATTAACTGGAGAATATACCTTTGAAGGCATAATGTCCCCAATGAGCGTAGCATGGTCTGATCATCGACAGGAGATAGCCAACTAGAGTACCTGCCAGTGTTTTGTTTCTACCGAGGAAAATCCACAAAGTCATGTAGAGGACTGTCTATGTACTACTGTGCATCATTTGTATGTGGGTGCATGTGTATGTATGTATTGTAGTTACTAAGAACTATGAAAGAACATGTTCTTTTTCCATATTACTCATTCTATAGTTACAAAGGATGACCTGAGAGACACTAGGATTTGATTCAGCACTAAGAAGTTCAGCCCTAATTTTTCATAAGGAAATAGTTTATATCATAGGCTCAATATTTATACTCTAAAGTCATTAATTCCACTTAGGTATCTCAGTCAGTAAAGAATCTGCCTGCAACACTGGAGACCCAGGTTTGATTCCTGAGTGGGAAAGATTCTCTGGAGAAGGAAATGGCAACCCACTCCAGTATTCTTGCTTGGAGAATCCCATGGAGATGAGTTTGAGCAAACTTAGGAAGATAGTTGAAGGTCAGGAAGGGCGGTGGTGTGGAAATACCCCTCACCCAAGGTAAGGAGCAGCAGCTGCACTTTGCTGGAGCAGCCATGAAGAGATACCCCATGCCCAAGGTAAGAGAAACCCAGGGAAGATGGTAGGTGTTGCAAGAGGGCAGACACACTGAAACCATACTCACAGAAAACTAGTCAATCTAATCACACTATGACCACAGCCTTNATTCCAAGGCCAAATTTGCCTGTTACTCCAGGTGTTTCTTGACTTCCTACTTTTGCATTCCAGTCCCCTATAATGAAAAGGACATCTTTTTTGGGTGTTAGTTCTAAGAGGTCTAGTAGGTCTTCATAGAATCGTTCAACTTCAGCTTCTTCAGCATTACTGGTTGGGGCATAGACTTGGATTACCGTGCTATTGAATGGTTTTCCTTGGAAACAAACAGAGATCATTCTGTCGTTTTTGAGTCTGCATCCAAATATTACATCTTGGACTCTTTTGTTGACCATGATGGCTACTCCATTTCTTCTGAGGGATTCTTGCCCACAGTAGTAGATATAATGGTCATCTGAGTTAAATTCACCCATTCCAGTCCATTTTAGTTCACTAATTCCTAGAATGTCGACATTCACCCTTGCCATCTCCTGTTAGACCACTTCCAATTTGCCTTGATTCATGGACCTGACACTCCAGGTTCCTATGCAATATTGCTCTTTACAGCATCAGACCTTGCTTCTATCACCAGTCACTTCCACAGCTACGTTTTGTTCTTGCTTTAGCTCCATCCCTTCATTCTTTCTGGAGTTAATTCTCCACTGATCTCCAGTAGCATACTGGGCACCTGGGAAGTACCTCTTTCAGTATCCTATCATTTTGCCTTTTCATACTGTTCATGGGGTTCTCAAGGCAAGATTACTGAAGTGGTTTGCCATTCCCTTCTCCAGTGGACCACATTCTGTCAGACCTCTCCACCATGACCTGCCTGTCTTGGGTTGCCCTGCGGACATGGTTTAGTTTCATTGAGTTAAACAAGGGTGTGGTCCTAGTGTGATTAGATTGACTAGTTTTCTGTGAGTATGGTTTCAGTGTGTCTGCCCTCTGATGCCCTCTTGAACAGCTACCATCTTACTTGGGTTTCTCTTACTTTGGGTGTGGGATATCACTTCCCAGCACTGTTTAAGTCTGGATGTCAGAAAATTCAATATGGTAACATGTATACTGGTAGGCACAGGAGAAGGCAATGGCAACCCACTCCAGTACTCTTGCCTGGAAAATCTCATGAACGGAGGAACCTGGGTGGTTGCAGTCCATGGGGTTGCACAGAGTTGGACACGACTGAAGCGACTTAGTAGCAGCAGCAGCATACTGGTAGGTTGCAGTCCATGGGGTCACTAAAAGTCGGACTCGACTGAGCGACTTCATGTTCACTTTTCACTTTCTTGCATTGGAGAAGGAAATGGAATCCCACTCTAGTGTTCTTGCCTGGAGAATCCCAAGGACAGGGGAGCTTGGTAGGAGGCTGTTATGGGGTTGCACAGAGTCGGACATGACTGAAGTGACTTAGCAGCAGCAGCAGCAGTACTATTGCTCTCCTCTGGTGTTTCTATTTCATTTTCCTTTTAATGTTAGTATATATTGAAAGCAGACTAGATAGTTCTGTAATATTTGTATTGTTTATTTGTATATATCTGGTTATTAAAAAGTAGAAATATTACTTTGCCAACAAAGATCCGACTAGTCAAAGCTATAGTTTTTCCAGTAGTCATGTATGGATGTGAGAGTTGGACTATAAAGAAAATCAAGTGCTGAAGAATTCATGGTTTTGAACTGTGGTGTTGGAGAAGACTCTTGAGAGTGCCTTGGACTACAAAGAGATCCAACTAGTCCATCCTAAAGGAAATCAGTCTGGAATATTCATTGGAAGGACTGATGCTGAAGCTGAAACTCCAATACTTTGGCCACCTGATGTGAAGAACTGACTCATCGGAAAAGATCCTGATGCTGGGAAAGATTGAAGGTGGGAGGAGAAGGGGAGGACAGAGGATTAGATGGTTGCATGGCATCACTGACTCAATGGGCATGAGTTTGAATAAGCACCAGGAGTTGGTGATGGACAGGGAAACCTGGCGTGCTGCAGACCATGAGATCACAAAGAGCCAGACACGACTGAGTGACTGAACTGAACTGAGCATCTCAAATTCATTAATCCAACTGGAATTTACCCCAAATAACATCCTGTGATCCCTCCTTATATTTGTGAGCTGCCACCCATACAACTGCTTACCTGGTGGCTCAGAAGGTAAAGAGTCCACCTACAGTATGGGAGGCCTGGGTTCAAACCCTGGGTTAGGAAGATCCCCTGTGACGCTGTTATCTGGGGAAGGAAATGGCAACCCACTCCAGTATTCTTTCCTGGAGAATACCATGGACAGAGGAGCCTGGTGGGTTCATGGGGTCACAACAGTTGGACATGACAGCGACTAAACCAACACCACCCATACAGCTGCTCAGTTGAAAATCTTCTTAAAATAATCCTCTTCCCTTTCTCTCTCCCAAACCTTTTTATTCACCAAACATCACTTTGCTTTTATTCCTGTTTCTCCCCCTCCACTTCCTCCCTGTTCATCTCTGAAACCCCTCCCCTTCTGATTTTACTAAACAATATCTATATTTTTAGGATTACATGATTTCATGTCTGGAATTGTCACTACATGATCTCTCAGCTGCTATTTTACAAATCATCCTTCATCCTGTCACTAATTTAGTTTGTCTAAAGCAAGAGTTGTTCTCACACTAAAAGTGTATCATTCTTCAACCCATCCTCCAAAATAAAACCCCTCTCCAGTACAGTGTATGACCTTTTATAAATGCTACCTGCCTGACTTTTCCAAGACTGATTATGTTGAACAGTGGTGGCTATAGTAAGGAAATTTCAAAGGCTTCTCCTAATAGCATTGTATATCTCTACTACAAACTCTCAAGGTGGGGTTTCTGATCTGTGGGTAGCTTTTATTGACATGGCTTCAGGACCACAATAACCTTTGGTTTTGTTTTCTCTTTCTCTACATCTCATCACCTTTTGCATTAAGCCAACAGTGGGGAGATAGCATGGTGAAGGCTCATCTACTTCTTTAATATTATTTATTTATTCATTTATTTTTGGCTGTGCTGGGTCTTTGTGGTTATGTTCAGGCTTTCTCTAGTTGTGAGCTTCTCATTGTGAGGGACTCTCTTATTGCAGAGCACACACTCTAGGGCCTGAGGGCTTCAGTAGTTGAGGCTCACGGGCAGGCTCAGTGGTTGTGGCACACAAGTTTAGCTGTCCTGCGGCAAGTGAAATCTTCCTGGACCAGGATCAGTCCCATGTCCCCTGTGTTGGCAGGCAGATTCTTAATAACTAGACCACCAGGGAAGTCCTTCTTCTACTTCATAAGAACCCTGGCCTGGAGGTTATATATTTGATGCATCTCACATCAGTTGCCAGAAATGCAATCCCATGTCTCATCTAGACACAAGACACTATAGTTCTAAGGTAGACATCAAATTCTCAACAACAATTCTATACCATGGAAGAGGGAACACAAATGATGCTAGTTACCATGCAATTTATATTTGACCAACGGAATGTGAAGAGCAATGATGTGTGTGTCAATTCCAGGACTGGCCCATAAAACTCTTCCATATGCAACTCTCTTATCCCTTCTCCTCTCTGCAGACTCACTGTTAAAGCCCAGAAAACTTTGGAAATCACATGCTAAACATGCTAGTGCTTCCATTAACCTGGGTCCCAAATAATGCTGGCAAGCAGAGCCCCAGTGCACCAGAAGGTAACATTTCCATTTGGTTTTTATGTCATGAAATAACAACAAGAATAAAAAGCCTGTGCTATGCTATAAAAGCTTTATGTTTGCTAATGCTACCAGTATTACTCCTAGACTTATAGCCCAACTTTGATGATTAAAGAATTAGTGTTATTAATCTAAGTGAAAATTAAAATACCCTACTAAGCCTATTTCATCAAAACAGAAAACTGGGCCCTACTTCAGGCAAACCTGAGGCACCCAGCTGTCAGGACTTTTCCTGTTGCTTCTCGTGAAGCCCTATTATGCCAGTTCTACCTCAGGACCAAGGGACTCTTGGAGCTACTAACTATAGCAGATGGCCAAGATAAAAAAAATCAAAAACAAAGACATTAGAGCAAAACAGAGAATTTTAGAAGGAATATGTTTAAGATCCTCAGTGATACAATGATTTGACTAAAAAGAACCTAAACAACTTAAACAAAGAACCAAATCAGGAGAATTACAACCATAGTACAATATTTTAAAAAGACTCAAACCCCATCATTCACACAGGAGAACAAAGAAATCTACTTTGACTATGAAGTCAGGTGAAGAACAAAAATAAATTTTCCTCTAAGGGTTCCTAATCACACGCCAGCCTTCATGTAACAACTCATGGGGAACCATATGTCAGGGGTGTCATCAAGTTCTTGGGCTCTTTCCACAATTCAGTCCCACCACCCACAAGACTTTTCACAAGTCTTAAGATGCTATCACAATTCCACATATCACTGCATACACAAAAGAGGATACACATATAAGATCTATATATCATACGTTAAAGCAGGCAGGAAACACTTTCTTTAAAGTCTTCAAGAAGATTTTCCCTTAGCCAAGTCTGGGCAATATGCCCTTAGGTACACCAATTACAGTATAAAAGAAGGTTGTTGTCTACAATGGTTGTATACTAATAAAAATTCATCTTTAGGGTTGGGATCCTTGTTTCATAAACATATTGCTCTTCAATGCCTGAACAAAACAACATTGCTTTACCCACGCTTCTAAAGTGAGGTTTATAGTACAACATCATCAGCATTACATGGGAGCTTGTTAGAAAAGCAAATTATCAGGCCCCACCCAAGACACACTGAATCAGAAACTAGATGAGGCCCTGAAAATGAGTTTCACAAGACTTCCAGATAATTCAGATGCACTCTAAAATTTGAGGACCATAGTTAACCATGTTAAAGTAGATACAGATGGTCCTCTAGCATCCACAGATTCTACAAACCTCTGATCAAATATACTCTAAAAATATTTCCAGAAAGTTTCTGAAAGTAAATTAGAATTTGCTGTGGAACAACAACTACTTACATAGCATTTACATTATATTTACAACAGTTTACATAGCACTTATATTGTACCAGGTATAATATTATGATCTAGAGATTATTTAAAGTATAAGAGTTCTCCAGGCTAGAATATTGGAGTGGGCAGCCTTTCCCTTCTCCAGGGGATCTTCCCAACCCAGGGATTGAACCCAGGTCTCCTGCATTGCAGGCAGATCCTTTACCAATTGAGCCACCAGGGAAGCCCTATCATATTATAATCTAGAGATTACTTAAAGTATAAATGGGATACGTGTAGGTCATATGCTAATACCACACAACTTTATATAAGGTACTTGAGCATCAGTGGATTATGGTATCCTGGAGGGTTCTAGAATCAGGCCTCAGTATGATCACACTGAGTTTTGGGTAGGCAACAACAGATTATAGCATACCAAGATGTTTTTGAATTAAAGATGGTACTTTTCTTCAGAGACAATAATAAAATAGTTAAAACAAACAGACAAAAAACTCAAAAGCTACAATAACTCCAAGGACAATAAGAACATGAGAATATACAATAGGGAGAGAATGGAAAATAGAAACATATGTGGTAAATGATGTTGGAAAACAGAGGAAACCACACAACTTAAAGTAAATAAAGAAGGATATAAGAATGAAGATATCCATTTTAATTCCATAGAATCCCAAGGAAACTCATGATGAGTATTTGACTCAGTGATGCTAAATAAAGAGGAGGATAAAGATGAAAATTAGAAATTAAAATGAAGCATACACAAGAATTTACATTCAGAAGCCTGTTTGCCCACCCTCATTCACTGCCTTTATGGAGGAAATGTGGCAATGGTCTGTATAAACAAGAGATGGAAGATTTCTTCTCTGTAAAACTAAACAGAGAAGTCTTGGGATTCGCTGGGGAAGGAGAGATTAAAAAATAATATTTAAATTGGAAACTACTGGATCTCTACAGTTTTTCTACCCCATCTGCAGCAGAAGTTAACAGTCAGGAAGCTAAACCCCAGGAGAAGCTTCTGCAAACACTGGAGACCTTGGCATCTACCTTGACTACTGCATAAAAATGCTGTGAAATGAGTGCTCCTGTCACCCAAATTTCATATGTTGAAGTCCCTCCACAAATGCGATAGTATCTGAAGATGGAACTTTTGGGAGATACCTAGGTTTGGGTGACGTCATGAAGTGGGCGGTGCTTGATGGGCTTAGAAAACTTATAAGAGGAAGAGAGACAAGAGCTAGTTCTCTCTGTCCTGTGAGCAAATGGTGAGAAGCCCGCTGTTTGCAAGCAGGAAGCGGACCTTTACCAGGAACAAAATCTGCTGACACTCTGATCATGGACTTCCCAGCTTCTAAAACTGTAGGGAAAAAAAAGAAGTCTGTTGTTAAAGCCACCCAGTCTATGGAATTCTGTTACAGCATACAAACTAAATAAAACTGATGTTAAGATCAAAGGTAAATTTCAGAACCCATCAAGAAGAAAAAGCTAAGAGAAGATCCCCACTAAAATGTGTTCACAAAATGTTGCCACCTTGTAAAATCTAAGAGCATGATGCACGAAGCCCCAAGGATGAAGAAGGGAAGAGTACAGAGGAAACTTGACCCTCTTGACATGTTTCCAGATAAGAGAATATATCTATATTTATCTATAGATAAGTGTGTGAGTATGTATGTATATATATATGAATATATTTATGAATTAAACATTAATTTCACACAAACTATATATAAAGGAAAAGAATACTAAAAGGAAAGAAAAATACTTCATAATAATGAATGTTCAATTCATCAGGAATATACAACATTCAGGTTCTTCCTAATCACATAACTTCAGCATGAATGGGGAAAAAAATCAAAGCATAAGAAACAAAGAAATTCATAATTATAGTTGATATTTTAAAATACCTTTGAATTAATGATAGAACAAAATAAAATGCCCATACAATTAACAAATTAAGTCAATTATAAAACAGAGCACTGTATACCCACAACTGAAGACTAATACTATTTTTCATATAATTATAAAGTAAGTACAAAAATTGGGTGTGTACAAAGGGCTAAAATACAAGTCTCAAAACATTTCAAAAATTGAAACTATTCCTAGCATGTTCTTATATTACAATTATAAATAATAATAAAAAACTAAAACTAGAATTCCCACCCCTTGGAAATTAGGAAATAAATGGGTGTCAAGGAGGAAGCCATAATAAATATCCTGGGGTACAATCGGTTTTTTAAAATCAAGGCACAGAACCCAGAAGTAAAAAAAAAATAAATAAATAAAAATTATTAGAAACAAAAACTTACAAAACATGAAAGCAAGTTTAAATAAGTTATAAACTGGAGATCTATTGGACAAAAGAACTTATTTAATAGGTGAGGGATTCAACTTTACAATATTAAAAAAGAACACCAATAAATCAGCAAGGAAAAAATACTAACACCCCAGAAACACAGGTATTAATGTCAGATAAATCACATAATAAAATGGTCAATGACCAGTAATCATGTTAGAAATTACTCAGCTCTATTAACAATTACAACAAAAACAAGAAAAATATTAAAAACTGCCAATCAGAGAAGCAAACAATTGAAATTACAGAACTGGAGCAATGTAAATAAACAAGCATTCTCATACTTGACTGGTAGAAGAACAGGATGTTTTTCTGTAACTTGTATAGAAAGATATATACAAAGTTGATAAAAACAAAATTTGTAATTGTGAAAAACTGAAAATAAAGGACACCTAGATTGTTAGATCAATGATTCAACTCTGTATTAAATGTTCATCAGGAGATTTCCAAGATGCATCATCAGGGAACAGGCTGTATAAAAATAATTGTTTATTTAAAATAATGAAAAGCACCATGTAGATATGTATACATATATTTGCATGTATTGCATTTACTTAGTGCTTACTCTATGGCAGGCACCATTCTAAACCTTTACATATTTATCTTTCTTAACCGTCATAGAAATCCTATGGATATCATTACTAGATGATCAGGTAACTTTCACAAAGTCACGGAGACTGTAAGTGAATAAGAAGAGCTTCAAACCACAGCGCCTTGATCTCCTCCCTTCATTTTCAATCTTCTCAGTTTCTCTCTCTATGCACCTTCCCTCCAGTACCCTTCCCTCTTCCCACCTGCCTCTCTTAGTTAAATCTTCAAATGTCTATTAACTACAGTTAACAGTGGAATAAGAAAAACAAAGTGGAGAAGGTAAAATTTCAGCCTATTGCTTGGAAGATCGTGTTACTTTTGTACGTAAAATTTGATAAAGAAAAAAAAAAATCAGTGAACACACTGCAGTTCAGTTTAACCAGTATGCATTTATGAATGGTTTGTGTGCCAGAAAATCCAACAGTCCACACACCTAGTAGCTTTGACTCTTCAATCATTTTAAAACGTCATTTGGTAGAGAAAGAGACAGAGAGCACTCACTATAGAGAAAAATGAGACTGACCCATCCTCGTTTATACTTTTTATCGCTGTCAGGATCCTGGCTTAAAAACAACAGGATCCTAAGAGATGGAGGTCAAGGCCAGAGCCAAGGACGTTCCCTTGAGCGGGTTACTCCCCTGTTAACGACTTCCAAGTTCCAGCCGGTGGCCGCGTCCTAGTTCCTCGCGAACCTGAACCTTAGAACCAACGTTTTTGGAACCTCTCCAGAGGCAAGAAAAGGAGTGGCAACCTCTTTGCTCCTTGAGCCTCACCAGGGCAGCGGTCTCATCTCCAAGTCTCCTGCCCTCCAGCATCAACGCGGGGCTGCCACCTCAAGTGCCCAGCACCCGGATCTCGCTCAGCTCACTGTATCAGTACTGCCCAGGACGGCTGCACAGGCAAGGTGGCGCATGCGCAGGAGTGCTGTGGCTTGTGGGGATAGGGGAAGGCAAGAGGCGGAGCTTGGTTTCACCGGACCCACAGTCCCAGTGGCCTTGGGAAACGACTGCAGAAGCAGAGTAGGGGACTTGGCGAGCAGCCTAATTGACCTAGTTCTATTCCTAGACCATTCTATGTCAAATGGTCTCCTGCCTGAAACCAAGTTTTAGACTGAATTTCGCCCAATCCATCTCTTTATAGTGCAGAGGAGCACTGGATCGTGGCCAGAACCTCGGCTCAGGGGTATCTGCCAGCATTGGGGCATATTAGAAGTGAAGTGATGTTGCTCAGTCGTGTCTGACTCTTTGCGACCCCATGGACTGTAGCCTACCAGGCTCCTACATCCATGGGATTTTCCAGGCAAGAGTATTGAAGTGGTTTGTTATTTCCTTCTCCAGGGAATCTTCCCGACCCAGCGATCGAACCCTGGTCTCCTGCATTGTAGGCAGACTCTTTACAGTCTGAGCCACCAGGGGAGCCCAGCATTTGGGCGTATTAGAAGGGATGGTTAATAGAGCCCGCTAGCTGTTGTTGAACAGTAAGTATGAATGAGGGCTGTGGCTAGGGCCAAAACTATGCTAGGCGCTCTAGAACACCAGAAAATTGTGAAGACAAGTGATTTATCACATAGAGGCTAAAACCAGTAGCTCAGGCGTCCACCTACCTGACTTGAACCTGCCTCTACTGCTTAGTATCTGTGGACTCCCAGGAAGTTCTTCGCTATACATCCCTTCCTCTAGCATCTCTGAATTTGGATAATGGTCAAGTTACAAGAGTCAGCGTATGCTATGCTTTAGTGTAACTTTGTTAGGGTCTGGCACTGCATAATGGGTTCAATAAAAGTTAGATTTGTAACTTTTAATATCTGGTGAAGTCCCTGCTTCTTCAGGCTCACTGTCTGGTTCCCATCTGGTTTACTTAGACAGCTATTTCAGCAAGTCCTGGCGTGGCCACTTCCCAGTTTCAGAAACAAGAAGGAAGTATTTCTCCTAGTTTAGCAATTTGAGATACATGTGACACTTGCTAAGTGGGAATTGTCGGTAGATTCAGGGTCCCCTTGTTCTTCCTGGAACTTTCTTGACAATAGAACTTTCTCTTAGTACCGTCCTGGAAAGCATGACAGTTTTAGGGCTTTGACTACTGAACAAACACAAGGAAATGAAAAATAAACAGGAAATGAGTGGACTTTTACAACTGGATAGAAGTGGCACGTAAAACAGCTGAGTCACAGATTATCAGCCTTCACATTGGTAAAGAAGCTCTTCTTTCTGAAAGAGTGAAATAATACTGTATAAACTGTTGACTCAATAGGCACCAATTAAGTGTCTTGTTCTTAGAGAACTTAGAGGCAGGAAACCTATAGGAACTTCCCTGTCCATTTCTCCATCCTCTTGTCTAGTGATTTCTTCTTTGCTCTGTGACCCACAGATCTTCATTCCCTTGAATGAGTCAAGCTTCCTCTCTCTTGCCTCAGGACTGCCACCTATATGGTTCCCGCTGCCTCTAATGCCTCACCTCGTCTCATACCCCTGCTCCCTGCCAATACCTCTTGTTAAGTCACTTCAGTCGTATCTGACTCTGTGTGACACCATAGACGGCAGCCCACCAGGCTCCCCCGTCCCTGGGATTCTCCAGGCAAGAACACTGGAGTGGGTTGCCATTTCCTTCTCCAATTCATGAAAGTGAAAAGTGAAAGTGAAGTCGCTCAGTCATATCCAACTCTTAGCGACTCCATGGTCTTCAGCCTACCAGGCTCCTTCGTCCATGGGATTTTCCAGGCAAGAGTACCGGAGTGGGGTGCCATACCTCCTTGGCCTGGTTGAATTTAGACTTACTTCTTTCAGCTTTCAGATCAGACTTTCTTGAAAACCCTACCACCATCATCATCTAAAATGGTGCCTCAATCTCTCTTATAGAACCATCATTTTAAATTAGAGCACTTAGAGCAATTTTAATATGGTACTTAATTTTGTTTAATTGTCCAATTCTCCATTTTTGCTCTACTGCTTGGTATGGAGTATTGCATGCTTATGATTTTTAAATGAAGAGGAGGATCATCTTGGGAACACCAGATTTTAGTTAAGGATATTAGGGATTCATTGACTGCCTTTTCATTGAAATATATTTTACAAATAATATTATGTTAGTTTCTAGTGTACAGCATAGTGAAGTTGACAGTCAAAACTATACAAAATTATTACTGTATTATTGGCTATACTCTTTATGCTGTATACTTTATCTATTTATTTATTTTTTACCTGGAAGTTTATACTTCCCAATTCCCTTCATCCATTTCGCCAGCCTCATGCTGCTTACCTTCTGGCAACCAGCAGCTTGTTATCTGTATCTAAAAGTCTATTTCTATTTTGTTTATTTGTTCACATACTTTTTTAAAAGATCCAACATATAAACATATAAGTTAGATCACAGGGTATTTGTCTTTCTCTGACTTATTTTATTTAGCATAAAAACCTTTAGGTGGATCCATGTTGTGTTGTCACAAATGGCAAGATTTCACTTTTATGGCTAAGTAATACTCCGTGTGTGTGTGTGTGTGTGTGTGTGTGTGTGTGTGTGTTACAAAATTAAGTACCATATTATAATTACTCTAAGTGCTCTACTTAAAAATGATGATTCTATAAGAAAGAGATTGAGGCATCATTTTAGATGATAATAGTGGTAGGATGTATATATACATCTTCATCTATTGATGAACATTTAGGTTGCTTCCATATCTTGGCTATTGTAAATAATGCTGTGGTGAATATAGTAGTGAATATATCTTTATGAATTTGTTTTTGTTAACTTTAGGTAAGTATCCTGAACTGGAATTGCTAGATCCTAACATTCAGAAGACTAAGATCATGGCATCTGGTCCCATCACTTCATGGGCAATAGACGGGGAAACAGTGGAAACAATGTCAGACTTTATTTTGGGGGGCTCCAAAATCACTGCAGATGGTGACTGCAGCCATGAACTTAAAAGACGCTTACTCCTTAGAAGGAAAGTTATGACCAATCTTTTAGGTAGCATATTAAAAAGCAGAGACATTACTTTGCCAACAAAAGTCCATCTAGTCAAGGCCATGGTTTTTCCAGTGGTCATGTATGGATGTGAGAGTTGTACTGTGAAGAAAGCTGAGCACCGAAGAATTGATGCTTTTGAACTGTGGTTTTGGAGAAGACTCTTGAGAGTCCTTTGGACTGCAAGGAGGTCCAACCAGTCCATCCTAAAGGAGATCAGTCTTGGATGTTCATTTGAAGGAGTGATTTTGAAGCTGAAACTCCAATACTTTGGCCACCTCATGCGAAGAGTTGACTCATTGGAAGAGACCCTGATGCTGGGAGGGATTGGGGGCAGGAGGAGAAGGGGACAACAGAGGATGAGATGGTTGGATGGTTGGATGGTTGCATGGTCCATCGATGGACATGAGCTTGGGTGAACTCCAGGAGTTGGTGATGGATAGGGAGGCCTGGTGTGGTGTGGTTCATGGGGTTGCAAAGAGTCAGACACATGAGTGAATGAACTGAACTGAACTGATGGTAGTTCTATTTTTTGTTTTTTGTTTTGAGGACCCTCTATACTGTTTTGAACAGTAACTACGCTAATTTATATTCCCACCAGCAGTGTATGAATATTCCGGTTTCTTCACATCCTTACTATCACTTGTTATCTCTTGTCTTGCTGATTGATAATAGCCATTCTAAAAAGGTGAGATATTTTGTGGGTTTGATTTGCATTTCCTTGATGTTTAATGATATTGAGCATCTTTTCATGTGTCTATTGGCCATTTGCATGTCTTCTTTGGAGAAATATTTTCCAGGTTATCTGCTCATTATTGAATCAGAATGTTTTTCTTTAATATTGGGTTACATGATTTCTTTATATAATTTGGATATCAGACACTTATTGGAGAAATTATTTGTTTTTTATTTAACATTTACAATGATACAGTAGGAAGCTTTAGTAAAGGGCAGGAAAGACTGGAGAAAGTTTGGGAAAGGGAAGGTCTGAATCATATTCAGACTAGTTCAAAATAAACCAGTCAGATAACAGAGTTTTTGTAATTTACAATTCATGTAACTTACAATTAACATATAGGCATATAGGAGTTGAAAGTGGAGAGAGAGGAGAAATAGTGACTGGATTGTACTAGAAAAAAAAAGAAAGAAAAACTAAAATGTGACCAAGACACTAGAGAAGGGAAATTTGTTGTTTGTTTCCAAGTTTTAGTTGGATTATCACAGTGTTACAGCTTGTGTAAACCCTGGACACATATTTTTGGAAAAGTATGTATTGATATATAACATGGGGTCAAAGTCTTCTCAAATTTGCTGTCCAAGCTGGGCAGAACAGGTCTTCAGGACCTGGAATTTCCAGAGGTATTTGCAGTTGTGTTACCTGATTGTTGTTGATCTGATAGCTAACTCTTCTTCTCATTCCTGAAGCTGAGCCCTGAGGCTAGATGCTGGATCACATGCTCCCCTTCAGGCTGTGTACACTGTGAGGGCTCTGATTTTTAACTTTGGTATTATGAGGGCTCTTAGTCTCATAGTTTTACTTCCTAGCTTTCTGCTTCATTGGACACTCAGGATTTTAGAAATTGTCCACCATCCTGGGCTGACCAATCACTTCTAAAGTTCTACCCAAAAACACAGCAGTGAGGAAGGGATCAAGCCCAAAGGGTTTAAGTGGCCAGATATGGCTAGACTAGATGAATAAAGGGGAAAATCCCAAGTGTATGACTATATAGGTACAGACTTTTGTTTCAACAGCCACATTCGACTTTCAAATTTGTAGACAATATATTAAGACAAGGTCTTCTTTTTAAGGTCTCTTTAGATTATGGACAACCAAAGTAAGTTGTTTGCTTTGCTTATGTCCCACCCTATAATGTTAATTTTGTTGTTAAGAGGTTATCTGTCATAATGTGTTTTGTTTGTTTGTTTTTTGTTTTTAGTATTTATTTTTATTTATTTATTTATGTGGCTGCACTGAGACTTAGTTGCAGCATGTGGGCTCTAGTTCTCCCAGCAAGGATTGAACCCAGGCCTCCCACACTGGGAACCCAGAGTCTCAGCCACTGGACCACCAGGGAAGTCCCTGTCATAATGTTTTATTAAGTTCCGGAAACTATACAATTTGCTTTGTGTTGTTTATCTTTCAGAATTCAGTGTGTAGTTTAGTATCTGTACTTGAGAAGATGTAGACAAATATCTAATACCACCTGTTTTTCTTCAAAAAATAAAAAGATATTTTAGAGAAACTTAAGAAATTCTAGGGGAGGAGAGGAGAGTGAAAAAGCTGGCTTAAAATTTAACATTCAAAAATAAAAAATAAATAAATCATGGCACCTAGTCCCATCACTTCATGGAAAATAGAAGGGGAAAAAATGGAACAGTGACAGATTTCATTTTCTTGGGCTCCAAAATCACTGTGATGGTGACTATAGCCAGGAAATTAAAAAATGCTTACTCCTTGGAAGAAAAGTTATGACAAACCAAGACAGTGTATTAAAAAACAGAGACATCACTTTGCCAACAAATGTCCGTACAGTCAAAGCTGTGGTTTTTCCAGTAGTTGTGTATGAATGTGAGAGTTGGACTATAAAGAAAGCTGAGTGCTGAAGAATTCATGCTTTTGAACTGTGGTGTTGGAGAAGACTCTTGAGAGTACCTTGGACTGCAAGGAGGTCCAACCAGTCCATCTTAAAGGAAAGTCCTGAATATTCATTGGAAGGACTGATGCTGAAGCTGAAACTCCAATACTTTGGCCACCTGATGCAAAGAACTGACTCATTTGAAAAGATCCTGGTGCTGAGAAAGATTGAAGGCAGAAGAAGGGGACGATAGGGAGTGAGATGGTTGGATGGCATCACCAACTAGATGGACATGAGTTTGAGCAAGCTCCGGGAGTTGGCGATGGACAGAGAAGTCTGGCATGGCATGCTGCAGTCTATGGGGTTGCAAAGAATCGGACACGACTGAGCGACTGAACTGACTGACTGACTGATCATGGGGCATGATCCTATTCATAATATTGTGGTTTGCTAATATTCTGTTGAGGATTTTGCCTTTGTATTGCAAATTTATTGAGCTGTAATTTACTTTTTTATAGGTTCTCTAATGGGGATTTCCTTGTATATAACTCTTTGTTTTTCTCTTGCTGTCTTTAGAATTCCTTTTTTTATATTTAATTTTTGACATTTTAATTTGATATGTCTTTGTGTGGGTCATCTTGTTAGGGACCCTTTCTGCTTCCTCTACCTGGATATCTATTTCCCTCTTTAGGTTTGGGAAGTTTCAGCTATAATTTCTTCAAATACATTTTTGACACTTCTTTCTCTCTTGTCCTTCTGCAACCCCTATAATGCAAATGTTGGCACATTTAATGTTACTCCAGACATTTTATATGTTGCTTTCTTTTTTTTTTTTTTTGTCTTTCTGTCTGCTATGCTGTCTTCCAGATCATATATGCGTTCCATTCTTTTGTCTTTCAGATCATGTATGCATTCTTCTGCTTCATTTAGTCTGCTACTCATTGAATCTAGGGTGTTTTTCTTTTTTTAATTTTATATACTGGATGTTTTGATTGGAGTTTTTTTATACGTCCTAAATCCTAGTTAAGATGATCTGTATTTAGATCAATTCTCTCCCTTAACTTAGTCACCATATTTACTACCAACATTCTGGACTTTTAGCTAGTAAATTATTTACTTCTGTTTTATTTATTTTTCAGCGGTATCTCCTGCTTTTTCGATTGAGAGTAGTTACTCTGCCTTTTCAGTTTTCTTAACTTTCGCTGCCTCTATTAATTTAGGTGCAATAATTACCCGTTGTGGTCTTGAAAGGGTGTTCTTTTATAAAAGCATCCCTCTACAGATGCGAGGGCTAGATGTGATGAACGTCAATCACGTTTCCTTAGTATGTACTGACACTTATCACCTTGGTAGGGGGTGTGACTGGTGATGGAGGAGCTAGGGCTGGAGCAGGCTGTGAGGCAGAACTTCCTCTCTGCTCAGTGGCCATCACCACCCTTTTCAGTAGTGGGGTCTGCTCTCATGTTGCTGGAGCAAAAGTCCTGAAGGTCGAGCTCCAGCTGGCTCTGTTCTCTTTAAGTGTGTGTTTTTCCTTTTCCTCACACCAGGCTCTTTGCCCCAAAGGTGGGGAATGGGCAAAGCAAGTGGAACTCAGTGCTTAGAGGTCCAGTGCTCTGCTTATTTAGGCACCTGTGGCTCTGCTCAGATATGGCCAGTAGTGGGTTTTTCCCTGGTTGTGCCCTTGCCCCACTCAGATCTAGAGCTGCTTTTTTGTTGCATGGAGTGGGCTGGATTGCACTGTTTCCTCAGCTGAGGCTGCGACACACAACATAAAGGTCATGGGAATTCCAGCTGTCTTCAGAAGTCTAGGCTGCTTCTGGGCACCAGTTGAGTAAGCACCCACAATGGCCACCAGCATCCCACCTGAGCTATCCTCTGGGCACCCAGGCAGTTTCTGTCCCTAGGTCAAGTATCTAGCCTGGTCCTGGCCACCCTAGAGCTAAAGCAGAGCTGTGGTGTGGTGCAGTGTGGTGTGAGTAGGGCTGTGGTTGGTATTCACTTGCTTGGAGACTGTGGTGAGGTGGCAGTCACTATGACAGACCCCTCTTCACCCTTCCTGGGGGAGAGCAACACCCCTCATGGATGGAGTCTAAGATTCTCTACCCTTTTTAGAAAGAAAGCATTTCTCCAAGCAGCCACAGAGGCTTGCCTTCCCCACACAGGACCTAGGACTAGGACATCCAGTTTATTGTTCAACCTGCTCACTTGCCAGGGCAAGTATCTGCGCATGTGATCTTTTTTTCTGTGTCCCCTCCCAGGGGCACAGGTACTGACCCAATCACTTGTCTTCACTTTATGCCCGATTACATGTGTATCTCTGATACCTCCTTGGCTGCAGGAGTTGTTCTGCCAGTCTCCATGGGAACTCTTCCACATGTCCACGTATTGATATGTTTGTATTGGGAAGTAAGCTGCATGTCCGTTTACTCTACCATTGGTCTCCCTCTGAAAAAGTCTTTTAAGTCTTACTGTTTATAATGTTTTGTCACCAGTGTTCCACTTAAACATATTTATAAATGGCCTATTCTTAGTATTAAGTTTTGTGTACCTTTTGCAATTAAAATATTTTGGGATATAGTCTTTTCAAATTACATTACATTTATATGGAATTGCTTTTCTATGTACATATAAGCTTATAAAGTTTCACTGCTTACAAATTTTCATGGAATATAAGAATATATGCTTACTAAATTCTTCCCATACTGTGCTTATTAAATATTTAAGATAATTTTGCCTTTGATACTTTTTACCTCCTTTTGTTCTCAAATCATATTTTCCAGATAGCTACAGTATGAAATTTTAAAATTTAATTTGTAACTTAAGGATCAGTCGATTTTTTTTTTTTTTTTTGATGAAAGGGTTTTAGGAAAGGGATAAGCCATGGATTAAAATCCCAGGCAAATGGTTAACCCAGGGAAGTATCTGGACAGTATACGAGATGGAATGACATGCCTTCACCTGTATACCAGATTCTCAGTAAGAACATTATAATGTTTGGGAATGGATAATTCTTTATTTCAGCATGCTGTTCTGACCACTTCAGGATATTTAACAGCATTCCTGGCCTCTATCACCTGTATCCCAGGATTAGTCTTGTCTGTAGCTGAAGCAATAAAAACATCTCTAGACTTTGACAAGTATTCTCTGAAGGGGCAAAACCACTGCCAGTCCTATACATATAAGAAGTTCCATTTGTCAAAATTCCAGAATTGTCATTTTTTGTAGAGTGATTTGGTTCTAGAAATGCTGGCTTAAGACCTCTATTTTGGGCCTTCTACCCAATGCCACATCTCATTTCTGTGAAGGCATTCCAGAATATGTATGTGACATTGTTGATCTGTTTTCACTTCCTTAGATTTCAACCATATTTTCATATGAATTTTGAAGAGTAAGTGTAAGGATGTGGAACAACTCTATATACAGGCCAAAACCTACAAATAGAAATGGATATGAAACAACAGATATTTTCCTGAAAAATTGTTGAACTATAAAAACACAAACCGTAAGCTTCATAGAAACAGGATTTCTGAGGAGAAATTTTTAGTTTGTAGATAACTAAAATAATTCAAATCTTAACTTTTCTGTGCAGTTACAAATAATTACATTTGTTCATATTTTAGCATCTCTGGAACATTTTGGCTGTCCTACCCTGCAGGCTGGCAACAGTGAAACCCAGGCTGAAAATCATATACAGGAGAGCAATCCTGAAACCCAAGCTGAATACCCCAGTCCCCAGCCTGCATACTCTGAAACACAGATTGACTATCTAGTCATCCAAGGTAGAGAAACAGGATCTGACCTAGTTGACATTCCTGTCCAAAACCAGCAAATGTCTCTTCAGCCAAATATACCTGCAAAGCTACTATGTATTACAGAACAAATACCTTCATCAGACTGTCCACCAGGGTTAGAATATTTAAATCAGGTAATTTCAAACACATAAAAGACTCTTAACAAGTAAAATTGTGCTTCCAGTTTACTTAATGACATTAGCAAATAACTAATTCACAAAAGTCTGAAATAGTAAAACAACATTTCTTGCTAACAAACTAATTCTTCTAAGCAAGGTTTACTAGTAAAGTGAAATATCAACGTCTTAGGAAATTGTATTTTTCTATGATCTTGAATATAATCTGCAATTAAGAGCCAACAGCAAACTTTTACTAAACATTATCTCCCAGGCTTTGTTTCCAAATGTACTGAATATAATAATGCATTTAATCTGTTAGAAGTTCTTTGATAGTGGGTTGCCATTTCCCAACCAGGGGATTTTCCCAACCCAGGTATTGAACCCACATCTCCTGGGTCTCCTGTATTGGCAGGTGGATTCTCTACCACTTGAGTAACCTGGGAAGCCTATGATATATAAGTCCTATAATTGTCACCATTTTCTCAAAGAGGAAACTGAGGCCTAGAAGAAGTTAAATAATTTGCTCAGCATCAAAATGCACAGGAAGTAGAAGTGGTTTTTTATGGCTGGAACCTTGGTTTTGGATTCTATGCCCTTTAATCCTAACACTAAATAATATCTTAGCAGTTAAAAACAAATATAAAATAAACTTTAGTGTTCAATTCAACAATTTTTATATGACCTACCTTTTTATTGTAATTAATAAAATTACATTTTATGTTGTTTTTATTCTTTTGAAGAGCCAGTTTTATAAATGCAACCATAAAGTGGAGAAAAGTAATAGATTATAATGTACTACATGATAACTTATCTCAGAAAAATAAAGTTTTACATTTGTTTGATGTTAGAAATCTCACAGGTAAAGTAGAATAGGAAGTTCTGTGTGCCCAAACTATATAAAGCTAAATATTCCTGTGTCATTCAAACATTTTTCAAAAAATGAGTTGTGTCTCTTATACTCTCTGAACTAATTTTATATACTAAAATATATTTGAGCATAATATAAGAATTTTATTAGTTCATATATTCTGCAAGAAATAGATTTTTTTAAATCAAGAACTCACAGAAGATGTAGAAGTTATCACGTACTAGAAATGATGATCTTATGTACACTTGAAAAGAAAAATTGAGATTTATAGTAAAAAAAAAATCTGTCTATATGGATAAAATGGTCTTAATATTTCCTAAAGCTCTTCTAGAAAGATCAGTGTTCTCATTTTTAAGGGTTTTTGGTTGGTTGGTTGGTTGTTTTTACTGTGGTGGTTTAGTAGCTAACTTCTGTCCGACTCTCGTGACCTCATGGACTATAGCCAGCCAGGCTCCTCTGTCTATGGAATTTTCCAGGCAAGAATACTGGAGTGGACTGCCATTTCCTTCTCCAGGGGCTCTTCCCAACCCAGGAACCCAACCCAGATCTCCTGAATTGCAGGCAGATTCTTTACCAACTAAGCTATGAGGGAAGCCCCTTTCTTTTAGTGTATGTAAGTCATTTTATTTCAGTTGAATCTGCCCACATTAGTAGTGAACACATTCAATAGGTATTTTGTCATTTATAAATATATATGTATATAATTTATATTACATTTTAGTTTTACACTAACAACTATGTAAACTATCATTAAATATTGACAGTATTGACAATTATTATAATTATATGCATTTTTAAAAATATAAAAACATAATTTGGTTGGCTTAAAAATCATCTGACATATGCTTACAGCTTAAATTTTGTTTTACTAAATAGGTAAATCAAATCCTGATTCATCAGCAAATTGAACTTTCAGAAGGTATGTATTCCTTGTATTGATTATATTTCCAGAAAGAGGAGATATTTATGCAGATTAAGGCATGTCATCAACCACAAATACAAAGTGTTGTATTTTTCAGTGATGTTGGACCATTAAGCTGGTTATTTACCAAAGTCTCTCTTTATGGTAATGAATTGGATACAGCAACTCATTTCTTGCAATTAGTGGGAGTCAAGTGGCAAATACTATTCATCTGGACATCTGTCATGATAAGGACTCTAACTTAGAAGGAAAACAATCAAAATATACTTTTGTTCCCTCTCCTCTCTAGACATCATTTCAGGGAATCTGTTGCTTTATCTGTGCTTCCCTGTTGGCTCATCCAGTAAAGAATCCACTTGCAATGCAGGAGACCTGGCTTCTATCCTTGGACTGGAAAGATCTCCTGGAGGAGGGCATGGCAATCCACTCTAGTACTCTTACCTGGAGAATCCCCATGGACAGAGGGGCCTGGTGGGCTACAGTCTATGGGGTCACAAAGAGTCAGACACGACTTTACCTGACTTCTATAATTTCACCTATTTTCTCCCGAGTTTATGACAACTTTGACATTGACTCAGAGCTACTGGCAGTAGTTCATGTTAACTTATTATCATGTACTAACAGTTGTTGTTTAGTCACTAAGTCGTGTCTGACTCTTTTGCAACACCATGGACTGTAGCCCTCCAGGCTACTCTGTCCATGGGACTTCCCAGGCAAGAATGCTGGAGTGGGTTGCCATTTCCTTCTCCAGGGGCTCTTCCTGACCCAGAGATTGAACCTGTGTCTCCTGCATTGCAGGAAGATTCTTTACCACGTAGCCACCAGGGAAGCCATACTAAGTTACCTTACTACATTTCCAAATAGATTGAATTTTCTGAATTTGGATGTGGATGTTTTAGAAAATTGTATTCCTGTTCAGTCTCTCTTGGGAGTTCAGATGAACCCTAGAAGACCTGTATTCCATAGGCTCTGTTCCATGGACTGTGAATTACCAACTCAGATGAGGGACCCTGCAGTGCTGGAGAGTGCTGACCAGCAGCCCAGTAGCCTGGCTTCCTAGAAGAGCACTCCTGCTTGTGCTAAATGACTCCTTTGATCCTACCAGATGTTTCTAGTGCTTTCCATGTGGAAGAATAAATTCAGGATCTAGTGAGATACTGAACAACTGCTGCCAGAAGAAAGAGAACCTACGTAGATTGATGAACAACAATGTCTTCCTTCCAGATATAAGGAGTTTAGTTAAAACTGTTAGTTATAGAATACATCTGTAAATCCATCTTTATTGGTGGACAGTTCCTTTCCAGTAGTAGATTCAGAACCCAAATTTTAATAGCAGAGTAATGGATTTGGTTAAAAATACAATTATCACCTATTATATTTAAATTATCTATAATGGGACAGTTAAAGATAGTGTCAGAGCAGGCTCCTAAAATCATCTCCTCTTATGAGCACAATGTATCTACAGCTACCCACAGAAAACTTCCCTCTGAAAGAAATCCAGAAACTAGCTGAATGACTTTACATATTGGGCAAATGAAAAATTAGTAAGATAAAATACTGACTTACTTCACTCTGTATAATAGGCTCTAGGTTCATCCAAGGAGATGCAGATATAAAGAACAGACTTATGGTCACAGTGTGGGAGGAAGGGGTGGGATGACTTGAGAAGGTAGCATTAAACATATTCATTACCATATATAAAAATGGTATATATGGTGACAATTTGCTGTGTGATGCAGGAAACCTAAAGCCATTGCTCTGTGATAACCTAGATGGTTGGGTTGGGGAGGGTGGAGGGAGAGAGGTTTAGGAGGGAAGGGACATATGTATACCTATGGCTGATTCATGCTCATGTATGACAGAAGGCATTACAATATTGTAAAGTAATTATCTTCCAATTAAAAACAATAATTTTTTAAAAATACTGAAATGGTTAGGAGAGGCTATGACACAGCCATACCATAAACCCCTCTCCTAGCATAAGAACTGGGGTTGCAGAGTCGGACACGACTGAAGCGACTTAGCAGCAGCAGCAGCAGCAGCAGCAGCAGCTGCAGCAGCCTAAGAACACAGACCAAGAGGGAACTCACACCTC
This sequence comes from Neotragus moschatus, assembly GCA_006410615.1. NCBI lineage: Eukaryota > Metazoa > Chordata > Mammalia > Artiodactyla > Bovidae > Neotragus > Neotragus moschatus. Next base: position 165,063 of record SJYA01000123.1, read on the forward strand.
TCAGCTTCTCCCTGAGGAATGAAGAGTTTGACCTAATAGCTGGTGCCCCAACTTTTAAGATTCCTGTCAGAGAGATGGGTCCACCAAAACCTCTAACTTTGAAAACCTTTGGGGCTTACATCCATGAGATCCAAAAAGCTACAAAGAGCTCAAAGACAGTTTTTAGGGGCTCGTTTGACTCACCATATCTAATCCCTTAAGGCCCAACACGTAGGCATCAGACTGACACAAGCCCATCTTTCTGTGAAAGTACTCTCTTTGCTTAAATAAAAAAAAAAAAAAAACACTTTTTAAAATTTTAGTTTTGGGTGCAGGTTCTAATTTAACACACATAAAGGTACTTACCACTGCCTCCAGAGACCATGGAGGCCTATAGAAACCTACTTACCTACTTTAGACTCTGAGGTCACTGATGTCTTCAAAAAGGAGTTTATACCCATGCCTGGCATCCCTAGCTGTTTTGGCTGCCACCCACAGGAAAAACTTCTGGAGGCCAGCAAGGCTTGTGTCCATGTGTTCAGCAGGATGGTAGCAAATAAAGAAGTAGTTTTAACTGGTTATTCCCATTGCTCACGAAAAGAGAGAAATATCCACCTCCCAGTCTTTTCCAGAAAGAATGTATTTGTATACTTTACAAAAGTTATTGCCTACCAGTCTAGCTTCTTGGAGCCTTCATCTAGGTGTGGAATGAAATCCTATTCTTTGGGACACTGCCAGGTCTTAGAACATCCTCAACCACAGTTGCCCACTGTGAATATAGAAGGCTGCTTATACAATTTGAGAGACAATGAAGAGCTAGGACAGGGTTGAATGAGAAGACTCACCTCCTCCTTGAGGCCACTCAAGACTGAAAGAGGTGAGTATTTTATTTAATGTATAGAAAACAACTCTGGGTGTCAAGAAAATAAATAAACAGATAATTATAAACGAAAAAGATAAAAACTTGGAAAAAGACATTCATTAAATGGAGACAAATGATTTACCTGCTAAAGAGTTCAATATAATGATTATAAAGATACTCACCATGGTTAAGAGAAGAATGCATAAACAAAGTGAGAATTTCAACAAGGGACAGAAATATAACAAAGTAATCAACATATACACAAAGATAAAGAACAAATGAAATTCTGGAAATTTCAAAAAGAGTTCAACAGCAAAATAGATGAAGGAGAAAAATGGATCTGTAAATCTGAAGACAGGTAGTGGAATTCATTCAAATAGATGATCAAAAAAGAAGTAGGAAAAAGAATGAAGATAACTTAAGCCATTTTAAGTTTTGGGAAAATATCCAAGTGGACTAATATGCACATTATAGGGATTGAGAGGAAAGAGAAAAGATGTAAACTGTGGTATCAAATATGTAAAATATGATTAATGGGGATAGGAAAAATGTGGATCTCTAGAATATGTTCAAACTCAAGTTCTTTACAACTTCAAGAGAACTGTTATGTTTTATGTAAGATTTATGGTAACCACAAAACTAACAGATAAAAGATAAAGGAATATAAGAATATTACTACAAAAATTATAAAAGCATGAAGATACAAATAGAAGAGCAACAAAGAAACTATCAAACAGCAGAAAACAATTAACGAAATGACAATATTAAATCCATAACTATCAGTAGTTGCTTTAAATGTAAATGATCTAAATTCTCAAAAAAAAAAAAAAAAAAAAAAG
>SJYA01000123.1:166877-211658 GCA_006410615.1 Neotragus moschatus
AAAAAAAAAAAAGAGTGGCTGAAGGCATTTAAAAATAAAACACATGGCCCAACTATATGTTGTTACAAGAAACTCACTTCAGCTTTGAGAATACACACAAGTAAAAGTCAAGGGAAGGAAAAAAAAATCCCAAGAAAATTTTAACAAAAGAAAGTTGGAATAGCTATACTAATATCAGACAAAATATGAGGGCTTCCCTGGTGGCTCAGACAGTTAAAGAATCTGCCTGCAATGCAGGAGACCTGGATTCAATCCCTGGGTTGGGAAGATCCCCTGGAGAAGGAAATAGCAATCCACTCCAGTATTCTTGCCTGAAGAAGTCTATGGACAGAGGAGCCTGGTGGGTTACAGTCCATGAGATTGCAAAGAGTTAGACACAACTGAGAGACTAACATTTTCACTTTCATATCAGACAAAATAGCTTTCAGTCATGGACCATAATAAGAGGCAAAAAAAGATCACTAAATAGTTACAATCCACCAAGAGGATATAAATGTATAAATATTGGTGTACTGTTATAAGTATTTGTATATATAAAAGCAAATATTAACAAACCTGAAGAGAGAAATAGACAAACATAAAATGATACTAGAGGACTTAAATATCACACTTTACACAACAAACACGTCATCCAGACAAAAACCAATAAGGAAACACTGGACTTACACAATACCTTTTAACCAGGTGACTTAAAAAACATTTACAGAACATTCCATCCAAAAGAAGCAAAATACATATTTTTCTTAAGTGCAAAAGGAACATTTTCAGGATACATCATATATTAAGTCACAAAACAAGCCTTAATAAATCTAAGAAAACTGAAATCTTATGAAGCATTTTTTTTTTCAAAAATAGTCTGAAAGCAGAAACCAAGTAACCAAGTATAAGAAGAAAACTAGAAACTTTGCAAATGTGTGGAAAACTGAACAACCAAAGGGTCAGAGAATAAACAGAAGATAACTCAGGAAAATATCTTGAGACAAATGAAAATGGAAATACAACATACCAAAATGATGGGATGCAGGAAAAGCAGTTATAAGAGGGTAGTTCATAGCAATAAGTGCAACATTAAAAGATAAGAAAGATCACAAATAAACATCTGAATTTATATATCAAAGAATCAGTAAGAGAACAAATTAAGCCAAAAACTAGTAGAAGGAAAAAAATAAGAAAGATCAATAGAACTAAGAGAATGTTTGTTGAAAACACAAGATAGGCAAACATTTAGCTTGACATACCAAAAAAAAAAAAAATGTGACTCAAATAAAAACTGAGAGAAAGATGTTACAACTGACACCAAAGAAATGAAAAACATTACAAGAGACAACCATGAACAAGTACATGCCAACAAACTGGACTACCTAAACAGATAAATTCCAAGAAACATCTGACAAACCAAGACTGAATACTTAAAGTAGCACATTTAAGAAGACCAGTTACTAATAAGGATATAGAATCTGTATTTGAAAACTCAGTAAACAAAAGTCCAGGACTAGATGGCTTTAATAGTGATTAATATTGGACATTTAAAGATGAATTAATATTTATGCTTCTCAGAAAGATGTTTTCAGTCTGCTTGTGGTTTAAGGTGTGAGTGTGGTCCCCCACATGTCATCCTGTATACTTATTTTCTCTGTAGCAATTTAGTTTATTAAGAGAAGGAGCCTCTAATATGCTGCTTGGGAATGATAAGCCTGACTTTTTGCACTATAGTGCAGAGTAAGGGACTCACTTTACCCAAGGATGAACCCAGGCCAGAGTCTCTCTATCAGGAGAGGCCCTACAGGCTGGTATTTAGACTCACAAGCTTACCCACACATCTCAGCCCATACTCTGGTCCTCGGGCTTGCCAAGATGTTGGCCAAGTCCACTTCCAGCTTTGTGAATGAGGCTTCTCGGGAGATACTGGCTTATGGTTCTATTGGTAATGATGTGGTCCTCTCTCTCAGAAGTTCACAGACTATACCAGCAAGGAAGAAGCAAACATTACCACAGTAACACAATGTGATGATGTTAGATTTCAGCATGTTTAGGCATTGTCAGAGGTTGATGCCTGCCACCACAGAATGAAATAAAGGGAAAATTACTCTGCACCCATTCTTATATAAACTAGCAACACTGAATGACTTTTATCCAGAACAATGTTGGCATTAATTCCTTTGGAAATTAGCTGATATTCCCCCAAACACATTATTTTTTAAAAGTTAACTTTTAAAAATATGTTTGAATTCATATCAAAATTTGATACATATTTTTTCTTCCATATTCAATATGAACTGAAAACTCTACTTATTTCATTGCCCATTTTTAGACTTGTATTACATATCTTACTTTTGTTTAATGAGGAGAGTTGAGGCTAGATTTTTTCTTTTTAAGAGGATAGTCTCTAGGGAGGAGGCAAGATGGCAGAGTAGAAGGATCTAGACCTCACCCTCTCACAGATACACCAATCACAACAATACTGGAATCTGGGGAGTGTCAGTATCAAGATGGTGGAAGAGTAAAAAGCAGAGTTCACCTCCTTTCACTGAAACATTGAAAATACATCCACGAGTCGAACAATTCATACAGAACAACTACTGAGTGCTGACAGAAGACTTCTGATGCCCCAAAAGATAAGAAAACCTCCGTGTAAATAGGCAGGACAAAGAGAAAAAGAAAAATAAGGAATGAGGACAGGGCCTATGCCCTGTAAAGGAGGAAAGATTCCCATACCTTGGAAGACCCTGCCCAGCAGAGAGATTAGATTGGACAGAGGGAGAGTTTCATAGTCTGAGAGAGGAGAGCAGCAACTGATTTGTGGAAGGGAAAATGGACTGTAACCTGCACAGAAGGTCAGCTTCATCACTTTGCACTCCTCAATCTGAGATATTCCTCTGTTGGCGGGGGTAGGGGTCAGCCATTCAGACTTCAAATCTCAGTCCCAGGGAGAGGAGCAGTGGTAGGTGCAGAAACAGCCTCAAGAGGTCAGGCCATGGGAACTGAGGGCCTATTAGGAAGAAGCCTTAGCCCATGAGAAGGCAAGGGGAAAGAGATAAGACCACCATAAAAACTTCTATCCTTATGAGCACTCTCAGGCAAGAGGACACTGCCTTCAGGAGCTCAAGGGGTGGATGCAAGTCACTGCTGCCATCTTGGGCTCCAGAGGCCAGCACTGAACACCTCTTGCAGACCTGCTGACAGATGCAAGGTCCCACTCCTGATGACCCATGGGGTGAAGACAGCTCCAGTCACTAGCAACTCCTCCAGTGGGAACCAGAACCTGCTCCAACTAACCCAGAAGGACATGGACAGGTCCAGCCACTAAGAATTCTGCCAGCAGGTTCCAGGACCTGCCCACACTGTCCCAGGACCTGCCTACACTGTCCAAGGACCTACCCACAGAATCCCAAGAGTCCATGGATACCTCTTGCTGCTAGGAAATACTTCAAGTGGGTTCCAGGAACTTCCAGCCATTGCAGGAGTGTGATGAAACCTCTTGCTCCTAGAAAATCCCCTATTAGGTCACAGGACCAGGCTTGCTGTTCTGAGAGAATGTTGATAGCTTCTCCTACTAGGAAGTCCCTCAGTTGGTGCCAGAATACACACTGTTCTCCCAGGAGCATGCAGATATATCTAAATACTAGGAAATAGGCCAGTGGGCGCTAGGACCCACCACACTGTCCCAGGAGGATGCAGCTAACTCCCTCCACTAGGAAACCACAAACACAGTAAATTTGGGAAAATTGGACAATAAAGAAATATGTTCCAAAAATCAATATAAAGATCTACATGAATAACTAAGTGAAGAGGAGATAAGCAATCTATTTGAAAAAGAATTCAGATTAATGATGGTAAAGATGACCTAAGATGTCAGAAAAAGAATAGAGGTATGGATCAAGAAGATACAAGAAAGGCTGAATAGAGACCTAGAAGAGCTAAAGAACAAACACAGATGAACAAAACAATGACTAAAATGAAAAATACACAGGAAGGAATCAATAGCAGAATAACTGAGGCAGAATAGGTTAGTGACCTGGAGAACAGAATAGTGGAAATCTCTGCTGTAGAACAGAATAGAGAAAAAACAATTAAAAAAATATCAGTTTTAGAGACCTTTGGAACAACACTAAACATACAACCATTCAAATTATAATAGTCTCAGAAGAAAAAGAAAAAGAAAGCCTAAGAAAATATCTGAAGAGATAATAGTTGAAAACATTCCTAACATGGCAAAGAAAACAGTCACCAAGTGCTGGGTAGCCCGGTGTACCATACAGGATAAACCCAAAGAACAACAAGCTGAGACACATTAATTAAATGAACTAAAAGTAAATGCAAAGAAACAATATTCAAAGTAACAAGGGAAAAGCAATAAATAATATAAAAGGGACTCCCCATAAGATTATCACCTGAGTTTTCAGCAGAAATTTTGCAGGCCAGCAGGGAGCCCAGAATATATTTAAAATAATGAAAAGGAAAAACATATAAACAAGATTACCCTACCCAGCCAGGCTCTCATTCATATTTAGCAGAGAAATCAAAAGCTTTATAAACATAAACCAAGAGAATTCAGCACCACCAAACTAGCTATACAAAAAAAGTTAAAGGAACTTTTCTAGGCAAGAAACACAGGAGAAGAGGGAAAAAAAAAGAGAGAGAGAGAGAGAGAAGAAACAAAGGCTACAAAAACACTCAAAACAATTAAGAAAATAACAATAGGAATATACATATCTATAATTAATTTAAATATAAATGCATTAAATTCTCCAAACAAAGACACAGACTGACTGAATAAATACAAAAATAAGACTTGACTTCCCTGGTGGCTCAGATGGTAAAGCATCTGCCTACAGTACAGTTCAATCCCTGGGTTGGGAAGATCCCCTGGAGAAGGAAATGGCAACCCACTCCAGTACTATTGCCTAGAAAATGCCATGGACAGAGGAGCATAGTACACTACAGTCCATGGGGTCACAAAGAGTCCAACATGACTAACCGACTTCACTTCACTTCAGAGATCCAGTGACACATACCAACTGAAAGACAGAAAAAGATATTTCATGCAAATGGAAATCAAAAGAAAGTTGGAGTAGCAATATTATATAAGACAAAATAGACTTTAAAATAAAGACTACTACAATAAACAAGGAAGGACACTATATAATAATCAAGGGATCAATCCAAGAAAAAGATATAAAAAATTATATTTTTATAAATATATTTATGCACCCAATAGCAACCCACTCCAGTACTCTTCCCTGGTAAATCCCAAGGACCAAAGAGCATGATAGGCTGGAGTTCATGGAGTCACTAAGAGTCAGACATGACTGAGCGACTTTACTTTCACTTTTCATTTTCATGCATTGGAGAAAGAAATGGCAACCCACTCCAGTGTTCTTGCCTGGAGAATCTAAGGGATGGGGGAGCTTGGTGAGCTGCCATCTATGGGGTCACACAGAGTCAGAGACGACTGAAGCGACTTAGCAGCAGCTGCAGCAGCAGCAGCAGCAGCATGCACTCAAAATAGGAGCACATCAGTATATAAGGAAAATGCTAACATCTATAAAAAAGGAAATCAATAGTAACACAGTAATATTAGGGGACTTTAATACTTCACTTACACCAATGGACAGGTCATCCAGACAGAAAATTAGTAAGAAAACACAAGCCTTGAATGACATTAGATCAGATAAACTTAATTGATACTTTCATAGGACATTCCATCCAAAAGCAGCAAAATATACTTTCTTCTCAAGTGTTCACAGAACATTCTCCAAAACAGACAACATTTTTGGTCACAATTCAAGCCTTGATGAATTTAAGAAAATTATAACCATACCAAGCATCTTTTTAGAACACAATATTCTGAGAATGTAAGTAAATTACAGGGCAAACTGTAAAAAACACAAACACATGAAGGCTAAGTAATATGTTACTAAGTAGCTAATGGATTATTAAAGAAATCAAAAGAGAAAAAAAATGCCTAGAAACTAATAACAAAATCAAGATAATCCAAAACTGATGGAATGTAGCAAAAGCAGTTCTAAGAGGGAAGTTTATAGCAATGGAGTCCTACCTCAAGACAAAAAATCTTAAATAAACAAACAATCCTAACACCTAAAGCAACTAAAGAAAGAACAAACAAAACTCAAAGTTGGTAGAAGGAAATAAATCATAAAGATTAGAGCACAAATTTCTGAAATAGAGATGAGAACAATAAAAAAGATAAATAAACTTAAAGCTGGTTCTTTTAGAAGGTAAAGAAGATTGATAAACTTTTAGCCAGACTCATCAAGAAAAAATGAAAAGGACTCAAATCAATAAAATTAAAAATGAAAAAAGAGAAGTTACAACAGATATTATTTTGCCAACAAAGGTCTGTATAGTCAAAGCTATAGTTTTTTTAGTAGTCATGTATGGATGTGAGAGTTGGAGCATAAAGAAAGCTGTATGCAGAAGAACTGGTGCTTTCAAACTGTGGTGCTGGAGAAGAATTTTGAGACTTCCTTGGACTGCAAAGAGATCAAACCAGTCAGTCCTAAAGGAAATCAATCCTGAATATTCATTGGAAGCCCTGATGCTGAAGCTCCTATACTTTGGACACCTGATATGAAAAACTGACTCATTGAAAAAGACCTTTATGCTGGGAAAGATTGAAGGCAGGAGAAGAAGGAGGCAGCAGAGGATGAGATGGTTGGATGGCATCACCAACTCAACGGACATGAGTTTGAGCAAACCCCAAGAGATGGTGAAGGACAGGGAAGCCTAGCATGCTGCAGTTCATGGGGTCACAAAGAATCAAGACATGACTGAGCAACTCAGCAACAATAGACACTGATTTTGTTGTAAAGATTTGAGTCCTCCACAGAAATACAAAAGATCATGAGAGATTACCAAGAAACTATATGCCAATAAAATGAGCAGCTTAGAAGAAATGGACAAATGCTTAGAAAGGTACAACCTTCCAAGTCTGAAGAAGAAATAGAAAATAAACAGATCAATAACAAGTAATAAAACTGAAACTGTGATTAAAAATCTTCCAACAAACAAAAGTCCAGCTTCAGATGCCTTCACAGGTGAATTCTACCAAAAGTTTAGAGAAGAGCAAACACCTATTCTGAGTAAACTCTTCCAGAAGTTTTCAGAGGAAGGAAAATGCCTAAATTCATTTTACGAAGCCATTGTCACCCTGATACCAAAAGCAGGCAAAGATGCCACATAAAAGAAAATTACAGGACAATATCACTGATGAACATAGATGCAAAAATCCTCAACAAAATTCTAGCAAACAGAATCCAACAACATATTAAAAGGAGCATGCACTATGATCAAGTAGATTTATTACACAGATGCAAGGATTCTTCTATATAAGCAAATAAATCAACGTATTACACCATATCAACAAATAGGAGAATAAAAGCCTATCTGATCATCTGAATAGTTGCAAAAAAAAACTCTTGACAAAAATCAACACCAATCTATGATTAAAAATCCTCCAGAAAGTGTGTATAAAGGGAACTTACCTCAACATAATAAAGATAATATATGACAAACCCACAGCAAACATCATTCTCAATGGCGAAAAACTAAAAGTATTTCCTCTAAAATCAAGAACAAGACAAAAATGTCCACTCTCACCAATTTAATTCAAAATAGTTTTGGAAGATCTGACCACAGGAATCACAGAAGAAAAGGAAATTTAAAAATCCAAATTGGGGATAAAGAAGTAATAAAATTTTTACTGTTTACATAGAAAATGAAATGATACATAGAAAATATTAATGATGCTACCAGAAACTACTAGAGCTCATCAATGAATTTTGTAAAGTTGCAGCATAAAAAATTAAGACAGAAATCTCTTTCATTCCTATACAATATCAATGAAAGATCAGAAAGAGAAATTAAGTAAACAATCCCATTTATCATAACATCACAAAGATTAAAATACTTGGAAATAAACCTAAGGAGGCAAAGACGTTAGGAGGGCACAAAAAAACCCTGTGCACACCAGGACCCAGGGACCTTACAAAAGACTGAGCTGGACCTGCCTTTGAGTGTTTGAGTGTCTCCTGTGGAGGCATAGGTCAGCAGTGGCCTGCACCAGGGACAGTGACTCCGGCTGCAGCAGACCTGGGAGGCACAACATGTGGCACAAGTCCTCTGGAAGGAGGTTGCCATTAGCCCCACCATAAAGCCACTGAGCAAATGACCCACTAACTGCAGAATAATTACACTGAAGAACTTCTTGCACTGTTCTGTTGCAAAACTTCTAGGGCCCACAGTAGATTTCCCAACCTGGGGATCTGGCAAAAGGACTGACACAACCCTTAGGCAATTTGACTTTGAAGGCTAGTGGGATTTGATTATCGATAGGACTTCACTTTCACTTCAACCCACTCCAGTGTTCTTGCTTGGAGAATCACAGGGATGGGGGAGCCTGGTGGGCTGCCATCTATGGGGTCGCACAGAGTTGGACACAACTGAAGTGACTTAGCAGCAGCAGCAGGACTGGGGAAACAGACTCTTGGAGAGCACAAACAAAAGCTTGTGGCACCAAGACCCAGGAGAAAGGAGCAGTGACCCCAAAAGAATCTGAGCTAGACTTGCCTGTGAGTGTCCAGGAGTCTCCAGCAGAGGCATGGGTTGACACTGGGTTGCTACAGGGTCAAGGGCACTGAATAAAACAATCTTGGGAGCCATAGCTGACATAAGTCCTTTTGAAGTAAGTGGACATTACCACCCTTATTCCTATTATAGTCTAGACTCAGACCAAACTATAAGGAGGGAACACAGCCCCACCCATCGGCAGAAATTGGATTAAAATTTTACTGAATATGGCCCTGCCCATCAGAGCAAGACCCAGTTAGCCCCACAGCTAGTACCTCCCCTCAGGAAGCTTCCACAAGCCTTTATCCTTATCCAACAGAGGCCAGATGGAATAAAAATCACAAACACAGGAAACTAACCAAATGGGACATGGATCACAGTTGTCTAACTCAATGAAACTGAGTCTTGCCATATAGGGCAACCCAAGATGGATGAGTCATGGTGGAGAGTTCTGACGAAACATGGTCCACTGGAAAAAAGAATGGCAAACCACTTCAGCATTCTTGCCTTGAGAACCTCATGAACAGTACGAAAAGACAAAAAGATATGACACTGAAAGATGAACTCCCCAGGTCGGTAGGTGCTGAACATGCTGCTGGAGAAGAGTGGAGAAATAGCTCCAGAAAGAATGAAGAGGCTGAGCAAAAGTGGAAACAATGCCCAGTTGTGGATGTGTCTGGTGGTAAAAGTAAAGTCCAATGTTGTAAGAATAACATTGCATAGGAACCTGGAATGAAACAATATTGCATAGGAGCCTTAATGGTCCATGAATCAAGGTAAATTGGAAGTGGTCAAACAGGAGATGGCAAGAGCGATTATCGATATTTTAGGAATCAGTGAACTAAAATGGACAGGAATGGATGAATTCAATTCAGATGATCATTATATCTAGGACTGTGGGCAAGAATCCCTTAGAAGAAATGGAGTAGCCCATATAGTCAACAAAAGAGTCTGAAATGCAGTACTTGGGTACAATCTCAAAAACAACAGAAAGATCTCTATTCGTTTCCAAGACAAACCATTTGATATCATACTTACCCAAGTCTATGCTCCAATTACTAATGCTGAGAAACTGAAGTTGAATGGTTCTATGAAGACCTACAAGATCTTCTAGAACTAACACCAAAAAAGATGACCTTTTCACCATAGGGGACCAGAATGAAAAAGAAGGAAGTCAAGAGATACTTGGAGAAACAGGCAAGTTTTGTCTTATAGAACAAAAAGAAGTAGGGCAAAGGCTAACAGAATTTTGCCAAGAGAATGCACTAGTCATAGCAAACACCTTCTTCACAAGAAGACAAACCTACACACGGACATAACCAGATGGACAATATCAAAATCAGACTGATTATATTCTTCATAGCCAAAGATGGAGAAGCTCTATACAGTCAGAAAAATCAAGACCAGTAACTGACTGCGGGTCAGATCATGAACTCCTTATTGCAAAATTCAGACTTAAACTGAAAAAAGGTAGCCAGGCTGGATGAAGCATAAGCTAGAATCAAGATTCCAGGGAGAAATATCAATAACCTCATATATGCACAAGACATCATTCTTATGACAGAAAGTGAAGAGGAACTAAAGAGCCCTCTTGATGAAAATACAATCAGTTCAGTTCAGTCGCTCAGTCGTGTCTGACTCTTTGCGACCTCATGAATTGCAGCACACCAGGCCTCCCTGTCCATCACCAACTCCCGGAGTTCACTCAGACTCACGGCCATCGAGTCAGTGATGCCACCCAGCCATCTCATCCTCGGTCGTCCCCTTCTCCTCCTCCCCCCAATCCCTCCCAGCATCAGAGTCTTTTCCAATGAGTCAACTCTTCTATGAGGTGACCAAAGTGGGAGTGAAAAAGTTGGCATAAAGTCAAACTTCAAAAAGCCAAAATCATGGCACACAGTCCCATCACTTCATGACAAATAGATGTGGAAACAAAGGAGACAGTGATAGATTTTCTTTTCTTTGGCTCCAAAATCACTGCAGATGGTGACTGCAGCCATGAAATTAAAAGAAAACTCCTTGGAAGAAAAGCTATGACAAACCTAGGCAGCATATTAAAAAGAAGAGACATTACTTTGCTGACAAAGTCTGTATAGTCATAGCTATATTCAAAAGCAGAGACATTACTTTGCCAACTAAGGTCTGTCTAGTCAAGGCTACGGTTTTTCCAGTAGTCATGTATGGATGTTAGATTTGTACTATAAAGAAGACTGAGCACCAAAGAACTATTTTGAGCTGTAGTGCTGGAGAAGACTCTTGAGAGTCCCTTGGACTTCAAGGAGATCAAACCAGTCAATCCTAAACAAAATCAGCCCTAAACATTCACTGGAAGGACTGATGATTAAGCTGAAGCTCCAGTAATTTGACACCCAATGAGAAGAACTGACTCATTGGAAAAGACCCTTATGCTGGAAAAGACTGAAGGCAGGAGGAGACTAAGACAACAGAAAATGAGATGGTTGGATTGGATACTGAGGCAGTGGCAACACTGCCTCAGTGACATGAGTTTGAACAAGCTCCAGGAGATGTTGAAGGACAGGGAAGTCTGGGATACTGCAATCCCTGGGGTCAGAGAGAGTTGGACATGAATGAGTGACTGAACAACAAGAATAGCAATGAGGCAAAAAACCTCAGAAAACTATCTGGAGAAGGAAATGGTTACCTACTGCAATATTCTTGCCTGGAGAATCCCATAGACAGAGGAGCCTGATGGGCTACAGTCCATGGGGTTACAAAGAGTTGGATACCCATGAGCAACTAACACTTTCACTCTCTTTTTCAGAAAACTGTAAGATACTAATAAAGAAATTAAATATGAAACAAACAGATGGAAATATGTACCATGTTCATAGACTGGAAGACTCAGTGTTGTGAAAATGACTATAGATTCAGTGCAATCCATGTCAAGTTACCAACAGCACTTAGAAAAAATCCCAGAGAAAAAATCTTACAATTTGTATGAAAACACAAAAACCTAGAATAGCCAAAGCAGCCTTGAGAAAGAAAAATAAAGTTGGAGGAATTGGGTTTCCTGACTTCAGTCTATACTAGAAAGCTATAGTAATCAATATAGTATGGTACTGGCACAAAACAGAAATACTGATCAAAGGAATAGAATAACAAGCCCAGTGATAAAACACATACCTATGATCACATAATCCACCTAATCTATGAGAAAGAAGGCAAGAATATATGATGGAGAAAAGACAGTCTCTTCAATAAGTGGTGCTCGGAAAATTGGAGAGCTATAGATAAAATAATGAAAGAAGAACACTCCATAGTACCATACACAAAATTAAACTCAAATTAGATTAAAGGTCTAAATGTAAGTCTGGACACTATAACATTCTTAGAGCAAAATATAGACAGAACACTCTGACAGAAATCGCAGTAAGATCTTTTTTGATCCACCTCCTAAAGTAATAGAAATTAAAAATATACAAATGGGACCTAACTAAACTTAAAAGCTTTTGCACAGCAAAGGAAATCATAACCAAAAGAAAAAGCAACCTTCAGAATGGGAGAAAACATTTTCAAATGAAGCAATTGACAAAGCATTAATCTCCAAATATATAAACAACTCATGCAACTCAATATCAAGAAAACAACCCAATAAAAAAATGGGAGGTTAAAAACAGACATTTCTCCAAAGAAGACATACAGAGAGCCAAAAAAGCACGTGAAAAGATGCTCAGCATCACTAATTATTAGAAAAATGCAAATTAAAAATACAATAATGTTTCATCTTGTACTGTTCAGAATAACTGTCATAAAAAAAATTCTACAAATAATAAATGCTGCAGAGGGCACAGAGTAAAGCAGGCCCTCCTATATAGTTTGTGGAGATGTAAATTGACACAACCACTATGGGAATAGTATGGATATTCCTTTAAAAAAACTAGGAATAGAACTGCCTTATGATCTAACAATCCCATCACTGGGAATATACCATGAGAAAACCATAATTGAAAGAGATGCATACACATCAATGTTTGCTGCAGAACCATTATCAATAGCCAGGACATGGAAGCATCCTAGATGTCCATAGACAGATGAATGGATGAAGCTGTGATACATATATAGAATGGAATATTACTCAGCCATAACAGAGAACATAATCTGAGTCAGTCATTATGAGGTGGATGAACCTAGAGCCTATTATACTGAGAGAAGTCAGAAAGAGAAAAACAAGTATCATGTATGGAATCTAGAAAGATGGTATTGATGAACCTATTTGTAGGGCAGCTATGGAGACGCAGACATAGAGAACAGACTTATGGACACAGTAGGGGAAGGAGAATGTAGGACAAATTGAGAGTAGCATATAAACATGTATATTACCATATGTAAAATAGATAGCCAGTGGAAATTTGCTGTATGAAGCAGGGAGCTCAAATCGGATGCTCTGTGATAACCTAGAGGGGTGGGATAGGGTGGGAGGCAGAAGCAAGATTCAAGAGGGAGGAGACATGCGTATACCAATGGCTGATTCATGTTGATGTATGGCAGAGACCAACACAATATTGTAAAGCAATTATCCTCCAATTAAAAAAAAAACAACACTAAGATCATGACATCTGGTTCCATTACTTCTTGGCAAGCAGAAGGGGAAAAAGTGGAAGCAGTGACAGATTTTATTTTCATGGGCTCCAAAATCACTGTGGATGGTGACTGTAGCCATGAAATTAAAAGACTTGCTCCTTGGAAGGAAATATATGACAAACCTAGCATTTAATTGCCCAGTCATGTCCAATTCTTTGCCACCCCATGGACTGTAGCCCGCCAAGCTATTCTGTCCATGGAATTTTCTAGGCAAGAATACTGGAGTGGGTTACCATTTTCTACTCCAGAGTATCTTCCTGACCCATGGATCAAATCCGTGAACCTAAAAGGTGTATTAAAAAGCAGAGACATCACTTTGCTGATAAAGGTCCATATAATCAAAGCTATGTTTTCCCAGTAGTCATGTATAGATAAGAGAGTTGGACCATAAAGAAGGCTGAGCTCTGAAGAATGGATGCTTTTGAATTGTGGTGCTGGAGAAGACTCTTGAGAGTCCCTTGAACTGCAGGAGATCAAACCAGTCAATCCTAAAAGAAAAACACTCTGAAGGATCGATGCTGAAGTTCCAATATTTTGGTCACCTGATGCTAAGAGCCAACTCATTGGAAAAGACCCCAGTGCTGGGAAAGAGGAAGGCAAAAGGAGAAAGAGGTGGCACAGGATGTTATGGTTAGATAGCATCAAACCAACTCAATGGACATAAATTTAAGCAAACTCTGGGATACAGTAGAGGATAGAGGAGCCTGGCTTGCTGGAATTCATGGAGTCACAGAGTTGGACACAACTTAGCGACTGAACAACAACAACAATAACATGTATTCTAGTAGAATTCATTCCGATATACAAGGATGTTCAACATTTACAAATCAAGCTATGTGGTATACTACTTAATAAAATGAGGGATTATGATCATATGATCTTCTGAATAGGAAGATCATTCCCATTTGTCAAAAAAAAGCATTTGACAAAATTTAATATACATTCATGATAAAAAAAAATTCTGAGAAGACTGGCTATAGAAGCAGTGTACCTCAACATAATAAAGACTACATATAGCAAGCTCAGAGTTAATACCATATTCAACACTGAAAACCTAAAAACTTTTCCTCTAAGGTCAAGAAGAATCAAATAATACCTACTCTAGCCACTGTTATTCAAGTGAAGTCCAAGAGAGAGCAATTAGGCAATAGAAGGAAATAAACGGTATACAAATCACAAAGAAGTAAAAGTTTATTGCAGGTGACATGATATCACGGAAAATCTGAAAGACTGATTCAATAAACCACTCGACCTAATAAACAAATTCAGTATATTATCAATGTACAAAATCAGTTGCATTTCTATACACAAATAATGAAATATCTTAAAAAATAAATTAAGAAAACAATCCCATTTACAATTGTATCAAAAGGAATCAAATATCTAGGAATAAATTTAACTAAGGAAGTGAAAGACCTGTACACTGAAAACTGTAAAATATTGGTGAAAGAAACAGAATATACAAATAAATGGAAAGATATTCTCACAGATTTGAAGAAATTAATATTTTTCAAATGCTCTTAGTAACCAAAATAATCTGCAGATTCAATGAAAACCCAATCAATATTCCAACAGCAATTTTCATCAAAGGAGAAAAAACAATCCTAAAATTTGTACAGAACCACAAAAGAAAAAAAAAATCAAAGCAATGTTGAGAAAGAAGAATGGACTGGAAGTACTATACCGTATGTAATATGGTTTTGGATTTCAAACCATATTACAAAGCTGTAATAATCAATAGTGTTGTAGTAGCATAAAAACAGACACATAGATCAAGAAAACAGGATAGAAAACCCAGAAAAAGCCTGTACACAAGAGCTTCTTTTATGATAAAGAAACTACATACAGTGGGGAAAGACAGTCTCTTCAATACATAGTGTTTGGAAAATTAGATTGCCACATGCAAAAGAATCAAATTGGACCACTGTCTTATACCATCTACAAAAATAAAATAAAATAAGTCTTGCAAGTAAGACATAAAACTCCTGGAAGAAACATAGGGAATATGCTCCACAGTAATGTTTTCTTGGTAATGTATTACAAAAGCATAGGTAACAAAAACTAAGACAAACAAGAAAGACTACATTAAATTAAAAGATTATTTACAGTACAGGAAACAATGAACAAAATGAAAAGGCAACAAATGGAATGGGAAAAAAAATTGTAAATCATTTCTGGTAAGGGGCTAATAACTAAAGTATATAAAGACCTCATACAATTTAGTAGAAAGGAAAATTGTTTTAAAATTATTTAAATGAGGATCTGATAGATATCTTCCAAAGAAGACACACAAATGACTAACAGTGACATGAAAAAGCACTTAATAGTACTAATTATGGAGGAAATGCAAATCAAAACTTCAGTGAGATACCATCATATACCTGTTAGAATGGTTACTATCAAAAAGAGGAGATAAGTGTTTTTTGAGGATATTGAGCCCCAACCTAGTGCTATCCCTGGGTCAAAAGATCCCCTGGAGAAGGAAATGGTAAACCACTCCAGTATTCTTGCCTGGAGAATCCCATGGACAGAGAAGCCTGGTAGGCTCCAGTCCATGGGGTCGCAGAGTCGGATACGACTGAGCCTCCTTTTTATAAAAGGGAACACTTACATTCTGTTGATGGGAATGTAAACCGGGGCAGCTGCTATAGGATACAGTATGGAGATTTCTCAAAAAATTAAATAGAACTACCACAAGATAAGTTCCATTTCTTTCCTTGGTATTTAATCAAAGGAAACAGAAAGATATCTCCATCCCCATGTTCAGTGCAGCATATTTACCACAGCCAAGACTTGGTAACAACCTATGTTGTTTTGCTGAAAGTTTCCACTTTTGTCTCAGGTTTAAAGGATTTGTTAAAAAAAAAAAAAGCCACTCATTATACTCAACTTCCCTGGTGGCTCAGCTGGAAAGAATCTGCCTGCATTACAGGAGACCTGGGTTTGATCCCTGAGTTGGGAAGATCCCCTGGAGAAGGGAACTGTTACTCATTCCAGTATACTGGCCTGGAGAATTCCATGGACTGTATCGTCCATGGAGTTGCAAAGAAATAGACACAACTGAGTGACTTTCACCTTCACTATATACAAATAAACAATACAAATATTAATTAGAGAACTATCTAGTCTACTTTTAATATAACAACATTAAAAGGCAAAAAAGAAAAAGAAACAGCAGAGGAGAGCAGTAGTACATATGTCATCAAACTGGATTTGCCAACATCCAGACTTAAACAGCAGTGGGCAGTCCTATGTCCCAGGTGGCATGTCCCCTCTGAGGGTGAGACTCTGGACTGCTGTCACTAGGGTCCCACTTATAACCCTTAGGCAAATATTGGAGTGTTGCCAAGTCCAGGGAGTGGTTGACCAGACCTCCTCCAGGGACATAACAAATTCCAAGATCCCCTCACTGTCTATCTATCTATCTATCCTGTTTCTCTTCCTGAAAATCACAGCAGGTGTGGCTGACACCCACTGCAGTAGACAGGACAGAGTCTAGGCAGGTCAGAATCAAGGTCAGGGGCCTGCTCTGCTCTTTTGCCTCTGAAGCCTGAACAAGACTACTTCTATTTTATTTTCCTAACAGTTGGCCTCAGGGCTATTTAGAATGAAGAGCATAGGAACAGAACAAAATAACATAGTCTTTCAAATTCTATAAGTCAAGCAACAATTCCAAATGGTTAAAATAAACAAGATTAAAAAAAAAAAAAAGCAACAACAACAAAAAAAAACCAAGAGATTAAACAGTACAGAAAACCATTTCCAAGCAGTAGGGGATAGAGTAAAGAAAAAGTCCCACCATGAATGAGGAGTGTTTTTGTACATTAACCCACTGGCTGTAATAGTAGTGATAACAGACTGTTTTATCAAAGTATGATTATGTTTTTCTATGAAATGTTATAACATTTCAGTCCCTTCTAAAATCTTATGTAAGGGTTCTAAGGAAAAGCTAATATTAGGAACAGATAAAGTAGGAAGTAACATTCGAGTTGACAACATCTGAGTTTTCATAGGTAAAATAATAGGTGGTCCCTTTCCAATATAAATGACCAACATGTGTTAGGCATCCAGAGAAAGGAGTTCCAAACTTATACACAGTTGATGTTCACGTCATCAGTTACAATACATACTAAATGAGGGACTACTTTAAAAAACACATTGTAGGTTTTGGGAAAAACAGTCCATTCACAGTAATTGGCAGAGTGCTCCAATAAGCAGGGTTACCAAACACAAGAAGTAGGTTCAGATAGTATTCCCTCTGTAGCTTTGTTAGTCTGTCAGTAAGTGAGCGTAGTTATCAAAATCAAGACAATTTCCAGTAAAATGAGGTAACCAGAATTCTTTTCCAAAAACAGCAGGTAACATATGAAACTGGCACAGAACATTATAGTGATATGGAGTCCCCTGACAGCAGGTGTCAGTATATTTTGTAATGCCTTAAGGGATAAGTGTGCAGTGATGATTAGGAAACCATTCTTTAAATAGTTCTTTCAGGCATACATATTCAGTTCAGTTAAGTTCAGTCACTCAGTCGTGTCTGACTCTTTGCGATCCCATGGACTGCATCACACCAGGCTTCCCCTCTCCATCACAAACTCCCAGAGCTCATTCAAACTCATGTCCATCGAGTCAGTGATGCCATCCAAACATCTCATCCTCTGTCATCCCCTTCTCCTGCCTTCAATCTTTCCCAGCATCAGGGTCTTTTCAAATGGATCAGCTCTTCGCATCAGGTGGCCAAAGTATTGGAGTTTCAGCTTTAGCATCAGTTCTTCCAGTGAATATTCAGGACTGATTTCTTTCAGGATTGACTGGTTTGATCTCCTCGCTGTCCAAGGGATTCTTAAGTGTCTTCAACATCGAAGTTCAAAAGCATCAATTCTTCAGCACTTAGCTTTCTTTATGGTCCAACTCTCACATCCATACATGACCACTGGAAAAACTATAGCTTTGAATAGACGAACCTTTGTTGGCTAAGTAATGTCTCTGCTTTTTAATATACTGTCTAGGTTGGTCATAGCTTTTCTTCCATGGAGCAAGGGTCTTTTAATTTCATGGCTGCAGCCACCATCTGCAGTGATTTTGGAGCCCAAGAAAANACTGGAAAAACTATAGCTTTGAATAGACGAACCTTTGTTGGCTAAGTAATGTCTCTGCTTTTTAATATACTGTCTAGGTTGGTCATAGCTTTTCTTCCATGGAGCAAGGGTCTTTTAATTTCATGGCTGCAGCCACCATCTGCAGTGATTTTGGAGCCCAAGAAAATAGTGTCTCTCACTGTTTCCACTGTTTCCCCATCTATTTGCCATGAAGTGATGGGACCAGATGCCATGATCTTCATTTTCTGAATGCTGAGCTTTAAGCCAACTTTTTTACTGTCCTCTTTCACTTTCATCAAGAGGCTCTTTAGTTCTCCACTTTCTGCCATAAGGGTGGTGNCTGTCTCCTTTTTCAATTTAGATTAAATCTCTTGATGGAAAACATGTGGTTGGCAAGATTTCCAAGCAGTTTACTAAGATTATGAGAGAAATATTTACACACTACAGTAATTTTGGCATCCAGTTTCCTGCGGACATTGATGTGAAAATGAAAGCTGTGATACTTGGCACGTGTTTTCTCCTTGTAAGTCTGTTCTCACTAATTTTGGCTGTAGATGATTTCTCTAGTATCAGGCTTAAATTATTCAGTATATTGTACATTTTAGAATGAGCTTCTTAAATTTATAGCTTTCCCCCCAAAAAAGTATTTATTTAACCCTAGCTCTTAAATTCCATTTTCACCTGATACTGTGGATTTATATGTGACTAGTTCTCTCTGGAACCACTACTTAGTTTCATATGTCAACAGAAAGACCTTATATGTTAAGGAGAGGCCCTAGTCTTTGGGGCTTGTATTAAAAAGTCAAAATTAGTGATATGAGAATACTTTAAATATGAGCTTACATAGGATAAAACTCAGAGAAACTGATAGGTTTCCTTTTGATTCATTATTAAGTCATCTAATATAAGGTGTAATCTGCAATGAGTATATATCCAATCAAGCCATCAGATAAAATTGCAAATTGAGAGGAAATACATGGGATGAAGCAATAAACCAGACCTTATCTTCACATTAAATCACATAGGGAAAATTCGGAAACCCCAAATACCATATCATACCCCAGTTCAATTAAGTCAGAAGCTGAGCAACAGAGGCTTGTAAAACTCCTCAGATAAATTCAAATCTGGTCAAAGTGAAAGACACCCGAGACAGAGCAATGATTTTCCTGTAATCCCTTACCTGTACAGTAGAAATGCCTGGGTAGCTTTCACACTCCCTATGTCAAGACTGCCCACATCTAGTAAACCAAAATCTGTGGAGGTGGAAACAAGTCTTTAAGCTGATTAGGCTCCCAGGTCATTCCAGTTTCCAAACAAGATTTGAAATCATTAGGTAACTATCTTAAACAGTCATTGGAGATGCAATCAGGAAAAACCAAAAAGTGAGAGGATATATAGCAAACAGGACCCTTTCCTTCAACAAATAATTGTCAAGGAAGATAAAAAGAAAAATAATTTGAAAAAAGTTGAGAGACATCAACCTTACCCAGTTTGTGGAGCATGTCTGGATATTGATTTGAACAAATCAATGTAAAAACACATTAACAGGGAATCCAGGGAATTTGAATACTGACTGGCTATTTGATGATGATATAAAAGTAAAGTTTTTTTAAGCTCTGATGATGATAATAATACCTATGTACTATTGTTGTTCAGTCGCTAAGTCATGTCCAACTGTGTGCAAACCCCATGGTCTGCAGCACACCAGGCTCCCCTATCCTTCACTATCTCCTGGAGTTTGCTCAAGTTCATGTCCATTAAGTCAGTGATGCTATCTAGCCATCTCATCCTCTGTTGCCTACTTCTCCTTTTGTCTTCAATCTTTCCCAGCATCAGGGTCTTTTCCAATGTGTTGGCTCTTTGCATAGGTGGCCAAAGTACTGAAGTTTCAGCTTCAGAATCAGTCCTTCCAATAAATATTCAAGGTTGATTTCTTTTAGGATTGACTGGTTTGATCTTCTTGCTGTCCAAGGGACTCTCAAGAGTCTTTTCCAGCACCACAATTCAAAGGCATCAATTCTTTGCCACTCAGCTTCCTTAAGGTCAAACTCTCACATCCGCACATGACTGCTGGATAAACCATAGTTTTGACAATATGGTCCTTTGTCAGCAAATGGATGTCTCTGATTTTTAATATACTATCTACATTTGTCACAGCTTTCCCTCTAAGCAGCAGTGCCTTTTAATTTCATGGCTGCAGTCACTGTCTGTAGTGATTTTGGAGACCAAGAAAATAAAATCTGTCACTGCTTCCACTTTTTCCCTATCTATCCACCATGAAGAAATGGGGCTGGAGGCCATGATATTAGATTTTTGAATGTTAAGTTTTAAGCCAACTTTTTCACCCTCCTCTTTTACCCTCATTAAGAGGCTCTCTAGTTCCTCTTCACTTTCTGCTACTAGAATGGTATCATCTGCATATCTGAGGTTGCTGATATTCTTCACAGAAATCTTGATTCCACTTTGTGATTCATCCAGCCTAGCATTTCCCATGAGGTACTCTGCATAGAAGTTAAATAAGTATGGTCACAATATACAGCACTGTAATACTCCTTTTTCAGTTTTGAACCAGTTCATTGTCCCATGTCTGGTTCTGACTGTTGCTTCTTGACTCATATACAGCTTTCTCAGGAGACAGGTAAGGTGATTTGGTACTTCCATCTCCTCAAGAATCTTCCACAGTTTTTTTGATCCAAGTAATCAAAAGCTTTAGCATAGTCAATAAAGCAAGAGTAGATGTTTTTCTGGAACTCCCTTGCTTTCTCTAAGATCCAGTGAATGTTGGCAATTTAATCTCTGGTTCTTCTCCTCTTTGAAACCCAGCTTGTGCATCTGGAAGTTCTCGGTTCACGTACTGCTGAAGCCTAGCTTGAAAGATTTTGAATATAACCTTGCTAGCAGGTGAAATGAGCACAATTATGCAGTAGTTTGAAAATTTTTTGGCATTGCCTTTCCTTGGATTGGAATGAAAAGTGACCTTTTCCAGTCCTGTGGCCACTGCTGAGTTTTCCACATTTGCTAACATATTGAGTACAGCACTTTAACAGCATCATCATTTATGACTTTAAATAGGTCAGCTGGAATTCTATCACCTCAACTAGCTTTTCTTGCAGTAATCCTTCCTAAGGCCCACTAAACTTCACACTCCAGGATAATCTAACTCTAGATGAGTGATCACACCATCATGGTTATCCATGTCATTAAGACCTTTGTTGTATGATGGCCCTGTATATTCTTTCCCCCTTATCTTAATCTCTTCTGCCTCTGTTAGGTCCTTATTGTTTCGGTCCTTTATCATGCCTATCCTAGCATGAAATGTTCTCTTGATATCTCCAGTAAGAGATCTCTAGTCTTTCCCATTCTGTTGTTTTCCTCTATTTCTTTGTACTGTTCATTGAAAAAGACCTACTTATCTCTCCTTGCTATTCTCGGAACTCTGCATTCAGTTGGGTATATCTTTCCCTTTTTCCCTTGCCTTTCACTTCTCTTCTTTTTCTATTCTTTCTTCTATTTGTAAAGCCTCCTTAGATAACCACTTTGCCTTCTTGGATTTCTTTTTCTTTGGGATGGTTTTGATCACTACTTTCTCTACTATGTTACAAACCTTCCTCCATAGTTCCTCAGGCACTCTGTCTATCAGATATAGTCCCTTGAATACATTTGTCATTTCTACTATATAATCATAAGAGCCTTGATTTAGATCACACCCATATGGCCAAGCAGTTTTCCTTACTCTCTTCAATATAAGCCTGAATTTTGCAAGAAGGAGATTATGATCTAAGCCAAAGTCAGCTCCAGGTCTTGTTTTTACTAACTGTGTTGAGTTTTTCCTTATTTGGCTGCAAATAACATAGTCTGATTTTGGTATTGACCATCTGGTGATGTCCATGTGTAGAGTCTTCTCTTTGGTTTTTGGAAAAGGGTGCTTGCTATGACCAGGATTTTCTCTTAAGAAAATACTGTTAGCCTTTCCCCTGCTTCATTTTATACTCCAAGGCCAAACTTGCCTATTATTCAGGGTATTTTTTGACTTCCTACTTTTGTATTCTAACCCCCTATGATGAAAAAGACTTTTTTTTTAATGTTAGTTCTAGAAAGTGCTGTAGATATTCACAGAACTTATCAGCTTCAGCTCCTTCAGCATCAGTGCTTGGGGCATAGATTTGGATTACTGTGCTGTTGAATGATCTGCCTTGAAAATGAACTGAGATCATTCTGTTAATTTTGAGGTTGCAACCATGTACTGCATTTTGAACTCTGCTCTTGACTCCAAGGGGCATTCTATTTCTTCTAAGTGGTTCTTGCCCACAATAGTAGATATAATGATTATCTGAATTAAATTCACCCATTCCCGTCCATTTTAGTCACTTACTCCTAAGATGTCAATGTTACTCTTGCTATCTCCTGCTTGACCATGTCCAATTTACCTTGATTCACAGACCTAACATTCCAGGTTTCTATGCAATACTGTTCTTTACAGCATCAGTCTTAACTTTCACCACCAGACACAGCCACAACTGAGTGCTGATTCTATTCTTCCTGGAGATATTAGTTATTGCCTTCAGCTTCCTCAGTACTATATTGGACACCTTCTGACCTGGAGGGCTCATTTTCATATCTTTTTGCCTTGTCATTCTGTCCATAAGGTTCTCCCTCCAAGAATACTGGAATGGGTTGCTATTTCCTTCGCCAGTGGATTATGTTTTGTCAGAACTTATCACTATGACCTGTTCATCTTGGGTGGCCCTGCATGACATGACTCATAGCTTCACTGAGTACACAAGCCCCTTTGCCATGACAAGGCTGTGATCCATGAAGGAGAAATTACCAGAAGATGAATTCAGTTCTTACAGTTATCAAAAAATGCATAGAATTATGGGATTTCATTTCTATTAAAATTAAATGCTGCATGTGGANTCAGAACTTATCACTATGACCTGTTCATCTTGGGTGGCCCTGCATGACATGACTCATAGCTTCACTGAGTACACAAGCCCCTTTGCCATGACAAGGCTGTGATCCATGAAGGAGAAATTACCAGAAGATGAATTCAGTTCTTACAGTTATCAAAAAATGCATAGAATTATGGGATTTCATTTCTATTAAAATTAAATGCTGCATGTGGAGCTCATATAGCTATAGACTTGCTACAGCTTTTTAATTTTCATAGTTATTTTTTCTTGTTTAACAGATATATTACTGTGTTTCATCAGATCCCTTAGCATCCCTCTGCATCAGAATTATTTCTGTTATGCTGCTGAAATTCATTTCTGTATTTTTGTTTTTATCTAGGATTTCATGTTTTATGAAAACAAGGGCTGCATTCAACTTTTGACAGGAGGAATATGGTAGCAGAGTAATGAAAGTATCAAAAAATTTGATGTCTATATAGATTGGGACTGTATAAAAGAAAAACTCATTTTTTTCTCTTGAAAGTCATTATGCCACATGTGAAATACTGTTGATATCTGTAGGCCAAGAATGTGATTTCAGTTTGAAACTATGGTCCATTTTCTGTTCACATGCTTATAAATATTTTATACATTTTCTTTGAATGTTCACTGTGTATTTGGGAGAAATGCATAGGACTGTTTACCTTTAGACATGAAACTTCTTATGAAAAATTATTTTGAATTACATTCTAATTTATTTTACATTTTTATAGCAAAAATTAATGAAAGACTTATTAAATGAATTATACTGTAAAATTACATTTTATTAAATCTAATTATTTCATACATAATAAGTGATGTTATTTTGCAAACACTGTATATTTGAGAGCTAATATTAATATAATTTCAGTTTCCTTTACAATTATGTTCAAATAATAATATAAATACCAAGCAAAGTAAATGTGTTTGTTTTATATTCAGGGATCCACACTATATTAAATTTTTGATAAACTAATCTGCTAATGTAAACAAAATCTTCATATTGACAAGGCAATAAATTACCATTTTTGACAGTTTTCAGTGAACAAGGAAAAACATGATTCTGTCCCCAAAAGGACACATTTTAAAAACTCACCCTAAAACTGGGGTATTGTTATAAGTTTTAAAGTAACCATTTACATATGAAATAGCTCCTATATCCTATTGTTTACAAAGCACAGAAACCTTGATATTATTCTATGTATTAAATATAAAATACCTACTCCTTTGCAGGGCTTCCCTGGTGGCTCAGTGGTAAAGAACCTCCTTCTAGTGCAGGAGAGGCAAGTTCAATCTGTGGATTGCAAAGATATTCTGGAGAAGGAAGTGGCAACCTACTCTAGTATTCTTGCCTGGGAAATCCCATGGACATAGACTGGCAGGCTACAGTCCATGCGTTAGCAAAAGAGTTGGACATGACTTAGTGACTAAACAACATCAGCAACTCTTTTTCAGGGTAAAAACTTCAATAGAAACCTAATATGAAGTGTACCAATAATCAAATAAGTGAAATTTTAGAATCGTTAACATGTTTTCTTATACATTTGATTTTCTAAACAATCAGTGAACAAATAATTTAGGTGGTATTCTAAACCCTGTACCTCTCATTATCTTCCAATCTCCTTAAAAGGAGCAAAAGCATATGACACCACTAGTAAAGCCAATACTAGTACTAGGAAATAGGATTTCTATCTATCAGCACCTGGTCACCTGAGCTGCTCAGACCTGGGAAGGGCAAAAAACGCACATCCAACTGAGTCTGTGCCCTTGTGGAGTGCCTGAGAACCTGAGCGGCTTAGACCTGGGAGGTGAATGAAATGCAGGGTCTGCTTTGGACAGTGCCTTTGCAGAGAAACCCGGAGCCTGAGCAGCGTAGACACAGGAAATACATGCTGCCTTGATCTATGGCAAAGCCAGTGTGGTCCATACACTGTGATCACTCCCAACACACACCAGCAATATTTGTTTGCAGTATTCCTCCCTCCCCACAACACAACTGAACAAGTGAGTCTAAATAAGTCAACATCTTCGCTCCCTTGTGTCAGGGTGGAAATTTGACACTGAAGAGACTTGCAAAGAGAGGAAGCCAAAATTAACAAACAAGAGGGAACCGCTCTGAAAGTAACAGGTGCAACAGATTAAATCCCTGTAGTTAACATTGACTAAACATTGGAGAGGGGCTATAGACCTTGAGAACAAGTACAGGCTGAAACAAGGAACTATCTGAAATTGAACTGACTCCACACTGCCCACAACAGCTCCAGAGAAATTCCTAGATATATTTTTACTATTATCACATTTTTTAAAAACTTTAAGTTCTTTATTACTCCTTTAATTTTCATTTTTATAACCTATTACTTTGCCAAAAAAGACCCTATTTTTAAAGCTAATTTAATATATATATATATATTTTTGTGATTGATTTTGTTTTGTATTTTTTATATTGTATCTTTGAGAGTCTAACCTCTATACTAGATTTTTAATTTCTTCTTTTTGTTATTTGTTATCAATTTTGTAATTTTAAGAATCTAATCTTCAGTATCCATTTAACCACATCCAGGGATGTGATTACTAGCTTGGTTGCTCTCTCTCCTTTTGACTCCC
The DNA here is from genome assembly GCA_006410615.1 of Neotragus moschatus. NCBI lineage: Eukaryota > Metazoa > Chordata > Mammalia > Artiodactyla > Bovidae > Neotragus > Neotragus moschatus. Next base: position 192,703 of record SJYA01000123.1, read on the forward strand.
CCTTTCCCCCCCAGGTCACACCTCTATCTCCTTCCTCCCCTTTCTCTTTTCTACTTTGTGAGCCTCTCTGAGTGTTCCAGACTGTGGAGAGTACTTAGGGAATTGATTACTGGCTACACTGCTCTTTCCTCTTTTGACTCCCCTTCTTCTCCTCTTGCTTACCTCTATCTCCCTCCTCCCTCTTCTTTTCTCCATGTAACTCTGTGAACCTCTCTTGGTGTCCCTCGCTGTGGAGAACTGTTTCACCATTAACCTAGACGTTTTATCATCTGTACTGAATGGATGGAGAAATCCTGAGGCTATTGTAACAGTAAGACTGAAAGCCAGAGGCAGGTGGCTTAACTCCAAAACATGAGAACACAGAGAACTCCTGATTTCAGGGAACATTAATAAAGAGCTCATCACCCCAAAGCCTCCATACATACAGTGAAACAAAGCTCCACCCAAGAGCCAATAAGTTCCAGTGCAAGACATACCATGCTAATTTTCTAGTAAGCAGGAATACAGCCCTAAGCATTAAAAGACAGGCTACTCAAAGCCATGCCAACCCCATAGACACCCCAAAACTCACTACTGGACACTTCATTGCACTCTAGAAGACATCCAACTCCACCCACTGGAACACAGACATTGGCTCCCCTAACGAGGAGTTGAAAAGCCATTAGTCCAACCACACCCATAGGGAGCAAGCTCCACAATAAAGAGGAATCATTAACTTCCAGCCTATAGACAGGGCACCATAAACACAGCAATCTAAACAAAAAGAGCCGGGCGGGCCAGCGCACTCAGCATGGCCAAGAGGAGCTACCCCACGTCAGAGGACAGAGACAGCAGCTGAGAGTGCCGGGCTGTGACAGTGCAGGAACAGCTGAGAGGAGCCACCCCACTTCCAAGGTCAGGGGCAGCGGCCGAGAGTGCCAGGCTGCGATGGCACAGGAACAGCCAGGAGGAGCCACCCAGCATCTGAGGTCAGGGTCGGGGACCGGGAGGATCAACCCCCGTACAAGGAGTGGTGGCTACGCTGGCGCGTGAGGACCTGGAGGAGCTGTCCCATGTTGAGGGTTAGGAGGGGCGACGGTGAGGAGAAGCCCTTCCTCCAGGGTGGGGAGCGGAGGCTGTGCTTTGCTGGGGCAGCCATGAAGAGATACCCCATGCTCAAGAGAGAAGAAATCCAGTTCCACCCACCAGAACTCCAAAACAAGCCTTCCTAACCAAGAAACCTTGACAAGCCACTGATACAACCCCGCCTACAGGGAGGAAACTCCATAATAAAGAGAACTCCATGAATTTCCAGAATATAGAAAGGCCACAACAAACACAGCAATATAACCAAGATGAAGAGACNGGGGGGGGGTTGGGGAGCGCGCCAGGGCGCACATACTGCAGAGCTGCACCCACGCCGTCTGCACTCTGCTGTTCCCTTGAGTGGAAGGGAAGGAGAATGTGTTAACCTAAAACTAATAACTCGCAAAGGTGGAAATGGGAGAAATCTCATTTGACTAGCGTTTTTGCTTCCATTGTTTTATATGGCACTGTAGGTTCAAAAGAATAGCTTCTTATTTTAAACAAAACATCCTTATTGATGTATAATTCACACACTATAAAATTAATCCATTATAAGTGTGTAATTTACTGGATTTTAGTATCTCATCTTGTGCCACCATCACTATGGTCTAATTCCAGAACATTCTCATCATCCCATAAAGAAACCCATACCTGTTAGCAGTTGCTCCTCTCAGCTTCTGGCAACTACCAGTCTACTTTCAGTCTCCATGGATTTGCCTATTTTGGACAGCCCATACAATATGTGACCTTTGTGTCTGGCTTCTTTCACTTAGGGTAGTGTTTTTAAGGTTTTCCCACTTTGTAGCATGTATCAGTACTTTATTCCTTTAAAAATTGAAAAATCATTGCAAAATTACACATAAGATTTTCCATCTTAACCATTTTAAAGTGTGCAGTTAAGTACACTCACTTTGGTGTATAACCAGTCTCTACGATTCTTTTCATCTTGTAAAACAAACTCTGTACCTGTTAAACAATTGCCCATTCTCTCTCCCCAGACTCTGGCAACCACTATTCTACTTTTTGTTTCTATGAATTTGATTACTCCAGTTACCTGATATAGGGTAGAATCATACAGTATTTGACTATATGTGACTGGCCTATTTCACTTAGCATAATGTCCTCAAGGTTCCATGTGGTACCTTGTGTCAGACTTCATTCTTTCTTATGACTGAACAATATTCCATGGAATATGTACACACCACACTTTGTTGATGCAGACTTGGGTTATTCATACTTTTTGTCTGTTGCAAATAGTGCTGCTGTAAACATTTATGTACAAGGATTTGTTTGAGTAGCTGTTTTCAGGTCTTTGGGGGCATATACCTAGGAAAGGAATTTCTGGGTCATGGGATAATTCTGTGTTTAACTTTTTGAGGAACTGCCACACTGTTTTTTCACAGTGATTAAACCATTTTACGTTCCCACCAGCAATGTACAAGAATTCTAATTTCTCCACATCTTTTATAACACTTATTTCCCCTATTTTTGATAGTCAGCTTAATAGGTGTGAAGGAATATCCTGTAGTGTTTATTTGCATTCTTCTAATGACTAGTTATGTTAATCATCTTTGCATATGCTCATTGGCCATTTTTATATATGTTTTGCAGAAATGTCTGTTGCTCGTGTTTTAATTGGGTTGTCTTTGTGCTGAGTTGTAGGAATTATTCTGGGTGGTAGACCCTTATCAGATAGATGATTTGCAAATATTTTTTCTCATTTTATAGGTTGTCTTTTCACCTTCTTGATAAGAATTCTTTGCACAAAATAGCTCTTCACTTCTGGAAGATGTTTTTTGTCAACTAAGACAGTTAGGCAGGGTTATACTATTTACACAGCCAAACCTTTCCTAGTTTGTGGTTTCTCTGGTGGAAAAGAATAAAAAGTGTTTCTCTTTCTATTCTATGCTATGTGAAAAGGCTGAAGCAGTTGACATAAATAAACCAAAAAAATGTTGATTTGGCTTTTTAAACTGACATATAACTTAGTTTTTTTATGCTCCATTTCATTCCACAAAAGGTTTGAGAAAACTTATAATGGATAAGACAAAATGGAGAAGTCTAAGCAGATAAAAATTAGAATCAAAGGAAAAATAAGTAGATTAAAGACTGGACAGAAGAATGTCATTGGATATTTGTAGATGGAAAGAAAATGCATAGCAGTTGGTTGGTGTAGGATTATGGGTGATACGAAGTCTTTTTCACTGTATGTGATGGTTTTTATTTTTTCCCAACTTAGTATACATTAAAAGGGATAATGTTTTACTACATTATTATTAAAATTCTGAACACATTTTTCAGACTTGCTGCCTTCTTTGCACTGATACATGATCCATCTTCATGGTTTTATCTGCTTCCTGCATTTGTGTTCAGTTCATCCCTCTTCCCTGAACTTCAGTTGGCTTAACTGCTCAGGAACCACCACCACCACCACCTCAGCCCCCTCCCCAAATCCTGTCTGATTCATGGACCCAGCAGGTCTCATGGACCCAGCAGGTCTGAGATGTTCCAGTTTTATTTTCCTAGCCTCACACTTTACATTTCTTTACATCCGAAGCATCAAGCTGCAGCCTGGCCTCTCTGCCTTTTTCCTGTTTGGCTCAGTCCTTCTAGCCAAATCCCCCTGGGAAGACTTCCCTGACCTCTTGGACTACTACTCTTGCAGACTCAGGAGTCTTTTCTCCCTGCTTCATGCCCTCTACCTGCTCTGTTATTGCACTGACCACAGTGTCCATGGTGTTATGTCTGTGTGCTTTTCTCCTCTACTGAATGAGGACATAGAATGAGACTCAGTGATTGTCCCCGTACCTAGCAGAGAATGCAGTGCAAGGTTGGCACCACGGAACCATGCCTGTCTATTAAATGAATAAGTAAGACCTACACTATCATGTGGAGAAGGAAATGGCAACCCACTCCAGTGTTCTTGCCCAGAGAATCCTGTGGACGGAGGAGCCTGGTGGGCTGCTGTCCATGGGGTCGCACAGAGTCGGACATGACTGAAGTGACTTAGCACGCGTGCATGCATTGGAGAAGGAAATGGCACCCCACCCCAGTGTTCTTGCCTGGAGAATCCCAGGGACAGAGGGGCCTGGTGGGCTGCCGTCTATGGGGTCGCGGAGTTGGACACGACTGAAGTGACTTAGCAGCAGTAGCAGCAACACTATCATAAGGTGAAAAATGGTGCTTGTGAGTTGGCTTACACCTGTGGATGTGTTCACGTGCCTTGCAGTGCTTGGAAGCTTGAGATATTTCACATAAAAATTCCTTATTTCTGTATTCTGAAAAAATGAGACTTTCTGGCCTGCGTCTGCATTCTTTTATGATGGCTGTGCCCTAGACCTAGGTTGTGATTTGTGTCCCTTTTAGATGGTCTGCCATAGTCCCACCCTGCTCACCTTACAAGAGGCCTGGCTGTCCCTTTAAGACGTTTGGACTTAGAGCTCTGATCTAGTAGATGGGTGGATGCTGTAGAACCAGATCTCTCTACATCTGTCTCTGGTTGGCCTACTGGTAGAAGGTGGACAGCAGTTATTTTGAAGGTTTGGTCTTTGGCATGTTTCTTCAGTTTTATACTTCTTTGAGTTGGTTAAGGATACTGCCTAAAACTTTGATACATACATATACAGCTAAAACAAAGTGCTGATGAATTGAATTTCCAAGGACATTAGCAGAATAACTGTGCTAATGACACAAGTTTGAATAAAATGAAATGTTTTGCTACTGGGAAAGGTTATCATTCTGAAGTTCCTAAATTCCTCTAAAACTTTTGATATGTGATCTCTACGCTGCTCTATGGCTTTTTGGTTAAACTTTTCTTACGTTCAAGAAATATTTATGGACTTGCCTGGAAATATCTTTAATTTGTGAAATTAGAGATGGAATTTTGTTATTTATGTTTGGAATTTTAAGACATTAAGTAAATTGTTTTCTCAGTGTTACTATGCAAAATTTATGTGCAACTTTTGGGGAGACATGTGGTCAATAATTCTCATTTTTTAATATATATTATAGAGCTGTTAAGAAATGCTTTTTAATTTTCTAATATTTATTTATTTGGCTGCATTGGGTCTTAATTGTGGCACATGGAATCTTCTTTGCATCATGCAGGATCTTTCTGTGTAGCACACGTACCCTCTAGTTGTGGCTTGTAGACTCAGCAGTAGTGGTGTGTGGGCTCCGGAGCACACGAGCTTCAGTATTAGTGATTGTGACTCGCTGGTTTAGTTGCTTTGTGGCATGTGAGATCTTAGTTCCCTGGCCAGGTATCATACCCATGTGACCTGCCTTGCAAGGCAGATTCTTTACCACTGAACCACCAGGGAAATCTCCTTACATTTTATAGGGAACTGATCACAAGCAAAGTAATGTGGCCTGAGGAAACAGGGCAGTGCTGAAGGGCTTTAAGCAGGGCTGTAGTGGGATCTGTTTGCTGTTTTTGAAACTTGACTGCAGCAGTGATGGGTGGAAGGTTTAAGAAGTGTGAAGCATCAGGGACAGGGTTGGGGAAGAAATGGTGAGGGCTCCAGCTAGAGGGAGGGAGATTCCTCCTGTTTATTTTTGATGAAGTTTTAAGTAGTTAGGTTAAATTTGCAACTCTTTTTCGGATAAGATGAGTGAGTACTCGAAGTAGGTGCCCAACAATATCCCTTTAATAGCTCCTATGCAGATTGAATAAAAGAAAGGGTGAGATCATCTTATAACTCTCTTGAGGAAAAGACTCTTTTAGTTGAATAAGCAGACACTCATGATTACCTTTTTCTGCCCTCTGATATATTCAAGGTATACACGCCAAGTGCTTTAGACACTCCAGATGGGGTTCTGGTAATAGGAAGTGGTTACTGGTACCAGTCACCAAGCTGCAACCAGCCTAGTAATTTAAGAGAAGAGATACTGTGTGGATTTCAGTCATGCGATTGGCCATTTCCCCTCTCTTTGCTGCTGTTCCCTCAGCTGTACCTGGGGATCCTAAAAATATCTCCCTCAAAGCGTAGTTTCAAAGGCTAAGTAAATTACTACATATTAAGTGTTTACAGTAGTGTTGTAAGTAGAAATATTATCATAGGAATTATGTTAAAAACAGAAAAATACTGTTGGGTTGCGTTACAGCCTTTTAGTTGGTCATCAGAATGAAGATTAATGTCGATACAGTTAGAGGTTTGTACGTGTCTACCATCCATTAAGGTAACTGCCTCCTTCACCTGTTGATTGCTCTTGAAGTTCTAGTAATACAGCACTTTCCATATAAACAAGATGAACATTTTACATGTGAAAGCAGACAGCATCCCTGGAATGGATTTTCAAGAGCCCTGCCACAGCATAGCCCTGTGAGTGATTCTGAGGGGAGTGGATGGAGTACTCAGGTGCCATCTCAGTCTGTTTCACAGTTAGTTGTTGCTGAAAGGCCAGGACTTATTTCCTGCATATTTTTAAATTACCCTTGATAAAGATTTTTTATTTTATTTTATTTTTTTTGGTGTTAAGTTTTTTTTTAATTTTTAAAATTTATTTATTTTTTCTGTCTCAGGTGTACATGAGTTCCCAATCTTGAACTGCCCCCACCCCACCCCATATCAACTCTCTGGATCATCCCCGTGTACCAGTCCTAAGCATCCTGTATCCTGTATCGAACATAGACAGGCGATTCGTTTCTTACATGATAGTATACATGTTTCAGTGCCATTCTCCCAAATCATCCCACCCTCTCCCTCTCCCTCAAAGTCCAAAAGTCCATTCTATACATCTGTGTCTCTTTTGCTGTCTCGCATACAGGGTTATCATTACCATGTTTCTAAATTCCATATATATGTGTGAGTATACTGTATTGGTGCTTTCTTTCTGTCTTACTTCACTCTGTATATCGGCTCCAGTTCCATCCATCTCATTAGAACTGATTCAAATGTATTCTTTTTAATGGCTGAGTAATNGTTTTTTTTTAATTTTTAAAATTTATTTATTTTTTCTGTCTCAGGTGTACATGAGTTCCCAATCTTGAACTGCCCCCACCCCACCCCATATCAACTCTCTGGATCATCCCCGTGTACCAGTCCTAAGCATCCTGTATCCTGTATCGAACATAGACAGGCGATTCGTTTCTTACATGATAGTATACATGTTTCAGTGCCATTCTCCCAAATCATCCCACCCTCTCCCTCTCCCTCAAAGTCCAAAAGTCCATTCTATACATCTGTGTCTCTTTTGCTGTCTCGCATACAGGGTTATCATTACCATGTTTCTAAATTCCATATATATGTGTGAGTATACTGTATTGGTGCTTTCTTTCTGTCTTACTTCACTCTGTATATCGGCTCCAGTTCCATCCATCTCATTAGAACTGATTCAAATGTATTCTTTTTAATGGCTGAGTAATGAAGTTTTTTTTTTTTTTTTATGAAAACAGTACATAAAGTATTATGACCTCCAGGCAGAACAAGAAAATCTCTAACCCCTAACTTGTATCTATGGGACATATTCAGGTGATAAGCCCACAACTCTAACAGTGAAGCTGTTGACTGATATGTATTAAGGCCTTCTATTTGCCAAATGCTTTTGCATGCATTATTTTGTGTCATCCTCACTATAATTTTTAGATAGGTAATCCTAATCATGATTAGGGATAGTAAGTAAGTTGAATTTTAGGAGCTGTCATTCAAGTCCAGGCAGTTGGTCCATATTCTAAATCATCACTGTATATACCTTTCATTGTTAAAATATTATCACAACTATGAAAAATAAAGCATTCTGATTATATTTATAGTCAGGTACAGAATATTTAGAAATATAGAATAAAGGAAAAACCTCGTAGACTTACCACTTAAACAATGACTTTGAATATAAATTTGATAGCTTACAGTGAATGATGTCTGATTTGTGATCTCCAAAGAAGATTTGGCTTCAGGACCAGGGACCAGGCTTGATCACTCAAGAGCTTTGTTGTAGCAGAGTTTTATTAAAGAGGACATTGGAAAGCTTCTGACATAGACATCTGAAGGGGGATGGAGAGTTCCCCTCTTGCTAGTCTTAGCAAGAGAATTAGCTACTTTTTAAATTGGTTATTACAGTAAGTCAAAAGAAGGTCTCAAGGTCTTACTAGACTCACTCCCACAATTTACATTTTAAGATGACAGGATTAGAACTAAAGATCTTACCAGACCCACTCCCATAATATATATTTTAAGATAACAGGATTCAGTTCAGTTCAGTTCAATCATGCAGTCACGTCCGACTCTTTGCGACCCCATAAATCACAGCACGCCAGGCCTCCCTGTCCATCACCAACTTCTGGGGTTCACTCAAACTCATGTCCATCGAGTCGGTGATGCCACCCAGCCATCTCATCCTCTGTCGTCCCCTTCTNGGCTGGAGAAGCAAGACAGTAGCAAAAGGAGGAAACAGGATCAGATGGACGTCTTTTCAGCTTTGCTTTTCCGGTTTTTGGCTATTTTCTTTCTAAACGGGAGAGTTGAGTAACAGCTTAAAAGTAGAGGCACCAAGTGGTGGTGAAGTGGCTGATGACGACGACAAGGGACGAGCCACCCTGGGAAACCTTCTCTCGGCACCTCCTCCCCAGCCCCCGCTCTGCAAGACCCACCCAGGCGTTTCCTCCATGGACGTGGAGAGGCCGATTCTTGCTCCTCTGTAGCCACCCTCCAGTCCATCTTCTGAAGATTCCTACAGGAACGGATTAGAGAGACCGCTAGAGACTTCCATGGGGCCACACAGAGCTGGACACGACTGAAGTGACTTGGCAGCTGTAGACTTTCACCTGATGCTCAGTTCAGTTCAGTTCAGTCGCTCAGCCGTATCCACCTCTTTGCGACCCCATGAACCACAGCACGCCAGGCCTCCCTGTCCATCACCAACGCCCGGAGTTTACTCACACTCATGTCCATTGAGGCGGTGATGCCATCCAGCCATCTCATNGCACTGAAACATGTATACTATCATGTAAGAAACGAATCATCAGTCTATGTTTGATACAGGATACAGGATACTTGGGACTGGTGCACAGGGATGATCCAGAGAGTTGATATGGGGAGGGAGTTGGGGGGGCAGATTCAAGATTGGGAACTCATGTACACCTGAGACAGAAAAAAATTAAAAAATAAAATAAAATAAAAAAACACTGTCTAACCCCCCTCACCCCAAATAAATAAATAAACAAAAAGAAAAGGCAGAGAAATACTCAGCAGGTAAAGTTCAGTTCAGTCGCTCAGTCCTGTCTGATTCTTTGCGACCCCATGAAGTGCAGCATGCCAGGCCTTCCTGTCCATCACCAACTGCTAGAGTCTACCCAAACCCATGTCTACTGAGTTAGTGATGCCATCCAACCATCTCATCCTCTGTCATCCCCTTCTCCTCCTGCCCTCAATCTTTCCCAGCATCAGGGTCTTTTCAAATGAGTCAGCTCTTCACATCAGGTGACCAAAATATTGGAGTTTCAGCTTCAACATCAGTCCTTCCAATGAACACCCAGGACTGATCTCCTTTAGAATGGACTGGTTGGATCTCCTTGCAGTCCAAGGGACTCTCAAGAGTCTTTTCCAACACCACCGTTCAAAAGCATCAATTCTTCAGCACTCAGCTTTCTTAGTCCAACTCTCACATCCATACATGATCACTGGGAAAAACCATATATTGACGAGACGGACCTTTGTTGGCAAAGTAATGTCTCTGCTTTTTAATATGCTATCTAGGTTGGTCATAACTTTCCTTCCAAGGATGGGTCTTTTAATTTAATGGCTGAAACCACCATCTGCAGTGATTCTGGAGCCCTGATAAAGAAAGTCAGCACTCTTTCCACTGTTTCCCCATCTATTTGCCATGAAGTGATGGGACCGTATGCCATGATATTAGTTTTCTGAATGTTGAACTTTAAGCCAACATTTTCACTCTCCTCTTTCACTTTCATCAAGAGGTTCTTTAGTTCTTCATGTTCTGCCATAAGAAAGAAAGAAAGTGAAGTCACTCAGTCATGTCCAACTCACTATGACCCCATAGACTGTAGCCTACCAGGCTCCTCTATCCATGGATTTTCCAGGCAAGATTACTGCAGTGGGTTGCCATTTCATTTTCCAGAGGATCTTCCTGACCCAGGGATCAAACCTGGGTCTCTGGCATTGTAGGCAGATGGTTTACCATTTGACCTACCAGGGAAGCCTTGAATATTCTGCCATAAGGGTGGTGTCAACTACATATCTGAGTTTACTGATATTTCTTTGGGCAATCTTGATTCCAGCTTATGCTTCCTCCAGCTCAGAATTTCTTATGATGTACTCTGCATATAAGTTTAATAAGCAGGGTGACAATATATAGCAGGTAAAGGAATATGACAAATACCCACAAAACCAAAGAGGAGGAGATATTCTGAAAAAGAATTCAGAATAATTATAGCAAAGATGATCCATCCAAAGTCTTGAAAACAAAATGGAGTTTTTCTTTTTTTTTTTTTTTTAATAAATAGACTAGAGACAAGGATTGAGATGACATAGAAGAAATAAGCATCAGTCAATAATGAATAATGCAATAACTGAGATCAAAAGCACTCTCAAGGGAACCAAGAGTAGAATGACTGAAGAAGAAGAGAGGATAAGTGAGGTGGAAGATAGAATGGTGGAAATAAATGAAGCAGAGGGGCAAAAAGAAAAAAAGAATTAAAATAAATGAGGACAAGCTCAGAGACTTCTGGGACAATGTTACATGCCCCAACATTCAATTCATAGGTGTCCCTGAAGAAGAAGACAAAAAGAAAGGGCATGAGAAAATATTTGAGATAATAGTTGAAAACTTCTCTAAAACAGGGAAGGATATAGCCACGCAAGTCCAAGAAACCCAGAGAGTCCCAAACAGGATAAACCCAAGGTGAAACATCGGAAGACACATATTAATCAAACTAACAAAGATCAAACACGAAGAACAAATGTTAAAAGCAGCAAGGGAAAAGCAACAAATAACACACATGGGGATCCCCATAAGGATAACAGCTGATCTTTCAATAGGAACTCTTCAAGCCAGAAGGGAGTGGCAGAACATACATAAAGTGATGAAAGAGAAAAGCTACAACCCGGATTACTATACCCAGCAAGGATCTCATTCAGATATGAAGGAGAAATCTAAAGCTTTACAGAGAAGCATAAGCTGAGAGAATTCAGCACCACCAAACCAGCTCTAGAACAAATGCTAAAGGATCTTCTCTAGACAGAAAACACAGAAGAGGTTTATAAAATCAAATGCAAAACAACAAAGTAAATGGCAACAGGATCATACTTATCAATAATTGCCTTAAGTATGAATGGGTTGAATGCCCCAACAAAAAGACAGAGACTGGCTGAATGGATACAAAAGTAAGACCCGTATATATGCTGTCTACAAGAGACCCATGTCAAAACAAGGGACACATACAGACTGAAAGTAAAGGGCTGGAAAAACATATTTCATGCAAATGGAGACCAAAAGAAAGCAGAAAGAGCAATACTCATATCAGACTCATATCAGATAAATGGACTGAAATAACGGTGAAGAGAGACAAAGAAGGAAACTACATAATGATCAAAGGATTGATACAAGAAGATATAACAATTATATATGCACCCAACATAGGAGCACCTCAATACATAAGGCAAATGCTAACAAGTACAAAATGAGAAATTAACAGTAAAACAGTAATAGTAGGAGACTTTAATACCCCACTCACACCTATGTATAGATCAACCAAACAGAAGATTAGCAAGGAAACACAAGCTTTAAATGATACAATGGGCCAGTTAGACCTAATTGATACCTATAGACATTTCACCTCAAAACAATGAATTTCACCTTTTTCTCAAGTGCACACAAAACATACTCCAGGATAGATCACACCCTAGGCCATAAATCTAGCCTTGGTAAATTAAAAAAAAATTGAAATCATTTCAAGCATCTTTTCTGATCACAATGCAGTAAGATTAGATGTCAACAACAGGAAAAAAAACTATTAAAAATACAAACATATGAAGGCTAAACAATACACTTCTGAATAACCAACAGATCACAGAAAAAAAATCAAAAAGGATATGAAAATATGCATAGAAACAAATAAAAATGAAAACACAACAAAACAAAACCTATGGGACTCGGTAAAAGTAGTAGGAAGAGGAAGGTTCATAGCAATACAAGCTTACCTCAAGAAATGAGAAAAATATCAAATAAATAACCTTACACCTACAGCAACTAGAAAAAGGAGAAGTGGAGAACCCCAAAGTTAGTAGAAGGAAAGAAAGAAAAAAAAATCAGAGCAGAAATAAATGAAAAAGAAGCAAAGGAAACTATAGCAAAAATCCGCAAAACTAAAGGCTGGTTCTTTGAGAAGATAAATAAAATAGATATAAACTATTAGCCAGACTCATCAAGAAAAAAAAGGGAGAAGAATCAAATACAAAATCAGAAAGGAAAATGGAGAAATCACAACAGACAACACAGAAATACAAAGGATTACAAGAGACTACTATCAACAACTATATGCCAATAAAATGAACAACTTGGAAGAAATGGATGAATTCTTAGAAAAGTATAACCTTCCAAAACTGAACCAGGAAGAAATAGAAAATCTTAAGAGACCCATCACAAGTACAGAAATCGAAACTGTAATCAAACACTTTAAACAAACAAAAACCCAGGACCAGATGGCTTCACAGGTGTATTCTACCAAAAATTTAGAGAAGAGCTAACACCTACTCAAACTCTTCCAGAAAATTGCAGAGGAAGGTAAACTCTCAAACTCACTCTATGAGGCCATCAGCACCCTAATACCAAAATCAGACAAAAAATGCCACACAAAAAAGAAAACTACAGGCCAATACCACTGATGAACATATATGCAAAAATCCTCAACAAAATTCTAGCAAACAGAATCCAACAACATATTAAAAAAGATCATACATCATGACCAAGTGGGCTTTATCCCAGGGATGCAAGCATTCTTCAATATCCACAAAGCAATCAATGTGATATGCCACATTAACAAATTGAAAGATAAAAACAATATAATTATCTCAATAGATGCAGAGAAAGCCTTTGACAAAATTCAACATCCATTTATGATAAAAACTCTCCAGAAAGCAGGCATAGAAGAACACACCTCAACATAATAAAATCCATATATGATAAACCCACAGCAAACATTATCCTCAATATCGAAAAATTGAAAGCATTTCCCCTAAAGTCAGGAACAAGGCAAGGGTGCCCACTCTTACCACTACTATTCAACATAGTTTTGGAAGTAATAGCCACAGAAATCAGAGAAGGAAAAGAAATAAATGGAATCCAGATAGGAAAAGAAAAAGTAAAACTCTTAATGTTTACAAATGACATGATCTTCTACATATAAAACCCTAAAGACACCACCAGAAAATTACTAGAGCTAATGAATATAGTAAAGTTGCAGGATAAAAAATTAATGCACAGAGATCCCTTGCATCCCTTTACACTATCAATGAAAAAACAGAAAGGGAAAATAAGGAAAAAAATCTCATTCACCATTGTGATGAAAAGAATAAAATACTTAGGAATAAATTTACCTAAAGAAACAAAAGATCTATATATAGAAAACTATAAAACATTGATGAAAGAAATCAAAGAGGACACAAATAGATGGAGAAATATATATCACATTCCTGGATTGGAAGAATCAATATAGTGAAAATGAGTATACTACCTAAAGCAATCTATAGATTCCAATCAAGCTACCAATGGTATTTTTCACAGAACTAGAACAAGCAATTTCAGAATTTGTATTGAAACACAAAAATCCTCAAAGAGCCAAAGCAATCTTGAGAAAGAAGAGTAGAACTGGAGGAATCAACCTGCCTGACTTCAGACTATACTACAAAGCTACAGTCATCAAGACAGTATGGTACTGGCACAAAGACAGAAATATAGATCAATGGAACAAAATAGAAAGCCCAAAGGTAAATCCATGCACCTATGGACACCTTATCTTTGACAAAGGAGGCAAAAATATACCATGGAGAAAAGACAATCTCTTTAACAAGTGGTGCTGGGAAAACTGGTCAACCACGTGTAAAAGAATGAAATTAGAACACTTTCTAACACCATACACAAAAATAAACTCAAAATGGATTAAAGATATAAAATTAAAGACCAGAAACTATAAAACTCCTAGAGGAAAACACAGGCAGAACACTCTCTGACATAAATCACAGCAAGATCGTCTCTGATCCACCTCCCAAAGAAATGGAAATAAAAGCAAAATAAACAAACGGGACCTAATTAAACTTAAAAGCCTTTGCACAACAAAGGAAACTATAAGCAAGGTGAAAAGAAAGCCTTCAGAATGGGAGAAGATAATAGCAAACAAAACAACTGACAAAGAATTAATCTCAAAAATATACAAGCAGATCATGCAGCTCAATACCAGAAAAATAAATGACCCAATCAAAAAATGGACCAAAGAACTAAACAGACATTTCTCTAAAGAAGACATACATATGGCTAACACACACATGAAAAGATGCTCAACATCACTCATTATCAGAGAAATGCAAATAAAAACTACCATGAGGTACCATCTCATGCCAGTCAGAATGGCTGCTATCAAAAAGTCTTTAAACAATAAATGCTGGAGAGGGTGTGGAGAAAAGGCAACCCTCTTACACTGTTGATGGGAATGTAAAATAATACAGCCACTATGAAGAACACTGTGCTGCTGCTGCTGCTGCTAAGTTGCTTCAGTTGTGTCCGACTCTGTGCGACCCCAGAGACAGCAGCCCACCAAGTTCCCCCATCCCTGGGATTCTCCAGGGAAGAACACTGGAGTGGGTTGCCATTTCCTTCTCCAGTGCATGAAACTGAAAAGTGAAAGTGAAGTCACTCATTCCGTGTCCGACTCCTAGTGACCCCATGGACTGCAGCCTACCAGGCTCCTCCATCCTGGAGTGGGGTGCCATTGCCTTCTCTGGGAGAAGGCAATGTAGAGATTCCTTTAAAAAATAGAAAATAGAACTGCCATATGACCCAGCAATCTCACTGCTGGGCATACACACTGAGGAAACCAGAACTGAAAGATACATGTGCTCCAGTGTTCTTTGCAGCACTATTTACAATAGCTAGGACATGGAAGCAACCTAGATGTCAATCAGCAGATGAATGGATAAGAAAGTTTTGGTATATATACACAATGGAATATTACTTAGCTATCAAAAAGAACACATTTGAATCAGTTCCAATGAGGTGGATGAAACTGGAGCCTATTATACAGAATGAAGTAAATCAGAAAGTGAAACACCAATATAGTATATTAATGTATATATATGGAATTTATAAAGATGGTAATGATGACCCTATATGTGAGACATTTGTAATTAGCCTCCAATTAAAATTAATTAATTAATTTAAAAATAAATAAATGAGAGCTTAGGGGAGAGACTTCCTTTCATCCACAGCAGAACTGACCACTATGTTCTAATGTTGAGAACATTGGGATGGCAGAGGAGCTGCAGGAAAAGTCATGTCCAGACCACCTTTCATTAGCCTAAATAATTCACCAAATGCCAGATTCCTATGATAAAGTGTAACTGAGGCACTCACATTCAGTTTTTATTTAGTACAGACAGTATGCCAGGTATAATGAGGTACAGCTGGATCCTAGTGGTATTAGTTATGCTAGTTAGAGAAGGAGGGCTTTCCGAGCTGTCATGTACTTCAGTCAACCCCAGAAGAGGTCAGAGGTACAGATGTTATCTCTGTATAGCTACATCTTGCTTTCATTTTCTCCCTCCCCTTCCTCCCATATTCTTCCTTCCTTTCCTTTACATAGGACCCAGGATCTCTGGTTATGTAAAGTAAAACTGCACTTAATCTGAAAGATTCCTCTGTCTTCAACTGTGTAAGATAGATTTAAGCAGAAATCCACACACCATCTGCAGGACTCATTTAAGTTCAAATACTAGACAAATAACTTCTCATTAAATATTTCCAAAGAGAAAAATGACCAAATATGAAAGATTAGAAATTTAAATCAGAAAAATACCATGAATTACAATAAATATCTAATTTGTAATCTCTGATTTTTGAAGGAATGCTGCATATGTATTTATTTCTGGAACAGGCAATAGAGAAAAGAGAACATTCTGATGTAGCAAAAGTATCATGGAAGAAAGATACCACAATAAAAAGATGGATTTTAGAATGTTTCCAGCAAGTCTAACAAAGTGTAGACAGAAAAAGTGATTTTTGCGGAACAGATATATCAACTTTGGGCTTCCCAGGTAACTCAGCTAACAAAGAATCTGCCTGCAATGAAGGAGACCCCAGTTCAATTCCTGGGTTGGGAAGATGCCCTGTAGAAAGGATAGGCTACCCACTCTCTTCTTGGGCTTCCCTGGTGGCTCAGGCAATAAAGAATCCACTTGCAATGCAAGAGACTTGGGTTTAATACTTGAGTTGGAAAGATCCCCTGGAGGACAGCATGGCATCTCACTCCAGTATTCTTGCCTGGAGAGTCCCCATGGACAGAAGAGCCTGGAGGACTACACACAGTCCATGGCGTCATGAAGTGTTGGACATGACTGACCAACTAAGCACATTACAGTACATATCAACTTACAACCAGAATTCCAGAAGGAAAAATAAGATAGAACCAAAAGAATACTTTTTTTAAATTTATTTTTTATTGAAGGATAATTGCTTTACAAAATTCTGTTGTTTTCTGTCAAACCTCAACATGAATCAGACATAGGTAAACCTATATCTCTTCCCTTTTGAACCTCCCTCCCATCTCCCACCCCATCCCACCCCTCTAGATTGATACAGAGCCACTAAGAATAATTTTTACAAATAAGAAACCTTATTTGCAACCAGGACTGACTTTACTCTTCCAGTCGAATAAATTTATCATATATCAGAAAAATTCATGGAAATACCTATTTATGATTATTTATTAACAAAACAATTATTATATGTCTGCAGGAGGGCAGACTTTGTAAGACTTTAGTAGAATGGTTTCTGTGGCTTAAAATTCATGATCTTCCAACAGTCTAGTTAACTTGTTTTTACTTCATCAATAAGGTTCAATCAATTCAGCATTATTTAATCACAAATATTTAAAAGATCAAAGGATATAAGACAAGGAGAAATCCTAGAAAGGTACTGTGTGCCCTCATTTCCCAAGCATGCCTTTGAATAGAGACCTTACCACTGCAGAGGTTCTGTCCCTTGGCATGATGTGACTTAGAGATATGGGGTCATTGACTCATTCAGAACACTGAGTCATTCAAAACTGGCTATCCTTCTCACTCTGAAAAGAACAAAAGAAAAGCATTGCATCTCAGGTCATCATGCTACCCACAAAGTCCTAGCTCTTTGCTTATAAGTATCATTCTCTACCCAAACTGGGCTCTTTGAGAAACGAGCTAAAATGAGATCAATTTCTCAGTTGATCAATGAGAAATGAGCTCTTTGATCCTAGAGCTGAAGCAGGGAAAACTAAAAGATGAGCCTCAAGCAAATTATGGAATATCAAGGAAGTGCTCAAGGTATGAAGATGGAGTATCAAATGAATAAATATGAAAGGGCTCCAACCAGCAAAATTAAGGACAATTTGAGCATCAAAATATTTTATTAGATTATTACCATTTAATAAAGTAGGATAACGTGTGTCCTTATAATAAATGTAAAATGAAAACTTTAATGAGGACACAGATAGAGTTTTGAATTACTCTATCATGAAACTTTTTCAATTTTTAAGGGGAAAATATTAACTTTTCCAGCACAGCCTAACAGCCCCCCACTATGATCATGTAATCAAAGTGATCATCGTCAATAAGAGAACAAAGTAAATTGACAAGATTCAGTAAAATAGAGCATCAGGAGTTGTGATTTGTAGTTTAGTATAGCACACAGTGAAGTAATATTTCCAAGTTTTATTGAAATATAATTTATATATAACACTGTATTAGTTTAGATGTGCAACATGATGATTTATGTTCAAATTGCAAAATGATCACCACAGCAAATTTAGTTATTATCCATCCACTCATATTTAATTTTCTTTTCCTTGTGATGAGAATTTTGAGATTTCCTCTGTTAGCAACTTTCAAAATACATGACACAGTATTGTCAACTATAATCACCATACTTGGGCCACCTCATGCGAAGACTTGACTCACTGGAAAAGACTCTGATGCTGGGAGGGACTGTGGGCAGGAGGAGAAGGGGACGACCGAGGATGAGATGGCTGGATGGCATCACTGACTCGATGGACGTGAGTCTGAGTGAACTCTGGGAGTTGGTGAAGGAGAGGGAGGCCTGGTGTGCTGCGATTCATGGGGTCACAAAGAGTCAGATGTGATTAAGCTTATTGAAACCAAGAGGATACAATCCTGCAATGCTGCANGAGGATGAGATGGCTGGATGGCATCACTGACTCGATGGACGTGAGTCTGAGTGAACTCTGGGAGTTGGTGAAGGAGAGGGAGGCCTGGTGTGCTGCGATTCATGGGGTCACAAAGAGTCAGATGTGATTAAGCTTATTGAAACCAAGAGGATACAATCCTGCAATGCTGCAGGATTGATCTTTCTACGTCTAGAAAAACGAAAAGATTCTCAATGTTTTAATCTGGCTGAGGGCTCATGAGTTGCTATTGGTCTGTACCCTTTCAGTTCAGTTCAGTCGCTCAGTCGTGTCCAACTCTTTGCAATCCCATGAATCGCAGCACGCCGGGCCTCCTTGTCCATCACCAACTCCCAGATTTCACTCAGACTCATGCCCATCGAGTCAGTGATGCCATCCAGCCACTTCTTCCTTCGTCGTCCCCTTCTCCTCCTGCTCCCAGTCCCTCCCAGCATCAGTCTTTTCCAATAAGTCAACTCTTCGCATGAGGTGGCCAAAGTATTGGAGT
>SJYA01000124.1:0-13266 GCA_006410615.1 Neotragus moschatus
TAAATGTACTCTGCTTCAGCAGAAAGGATACTCTCTCTCTAGAGGTATTACATGTTCAGTTTGTCACGAATCATGTTTTGAAAGACAAGCACATCCTGGTTTTCACTTTACTATGTAACTTGCCATGGGATTGTTTTTTGGCTCCATTTTGTTTTTCATAAGGGTGCATGAACTAAGATATTTTCCTAAATATAAGTGTGATAATGTCCATCTGAAGTTTTTGAAAAGTGCCAGAATAATTTATACAATATTTTTATGAATTTAATTATCTATTGCTCCATCAATATGTTGTAAAACTCAATTTTGAAGTAAAATCAATGCTGTACAGAAGTGATGAGGGTTTTTACACAACAGACCGCTCTAGATTGAGTTGGATCTGAAGTTTGTTTACTGCCCCCTCTGTCTGGAATGCTCCTTGCCTTGACTGCTGCATGTCTTCCTCTATTATTCAGAGACTTCTCTGATAATCTAACCTAATTTGAACTCTTAATTATTTCCTATTTCTTGATCCTGCTTATTCTTCAAAGCCTTTGATCACTAATTATATGTTTGTTTATTGTCAAATCAAATGTACATTTGACAACAGGAGGGGCTATGTTTTCTTCACAGCAATATTTTCAGAACCTGGAACNCTCTTAATTATTTCCTATTTCTTGATCCTGCTTATTCTTCAAAGCCTTTGATCACTAATTATATGTTTGTTTATTGTCAAATCAAATGTACATTTGACAACAGGAGGGGCTATGTTTTCTTCACAGCAATATTTTCAGAACCTGGAACAATGTTTTCAGGACCTGGAACTCAAGAAATATTTGTTTAATAAATGAATGAATGAATGAATGAAGAGAAGAATGCTAGAAATAACTTTCCAGGAAATTCAAAGAGCACAGCTGCCTGAAAAATACAGTCCTGCATAAGAAACTTCTAGTAGTATTACACATTTACTTGAAATTTGTCAATGCACTAAATTTAAAGGAAGGACTGGTAAATTTATACCATGAGCACTAAGATAACCACCATAGCTGCAAAATTACCACTATTTTTCAACTATTTAGCATCTACTGTGGTTTAGTGCTAAAAACTTAAATACATTGTTTCATTTAATCTTTCATGTTACATCATATGTGGGCTAAACCAATGGTAACCTTATGTAACCAGTTAAACTGGGCCTTACAACTCACTCAAGATTCCACAGCAGGTGAATTGTGGCAGGACCAGGACTCAAACTCAACTCTCCCCTCATTTCTAAGCCCAGTCATAGCTGCATGGCTATCATTGTCTTTTCTCATCTATGCTGGTTATAATCTTACACAGTTGAATCTACCAAGTGAAAACATTTGATGTGTTCTTAAATAGGTATTGACAGGAACATTAATGTGGAAAGCAGTGGTGCAAGAATTAGTATCTCAGCTATTGCTTAGCAGTTGAGATTATTAGTCCAGTAATAAGATACAGTGTGGATAAACTTAGACATTTTTTAGACCAACTGCAGAACAAACCCCTGATGGCTCAGATGGTAAAGAGTTTGCTTGCAATGCAGGAGACCTGGGTTCAATCCCTGGGTTGGGAAGATCCCCAGAGGAGGGCATGGCAACTCACTCCAGTTGTCTGGAGAATCCCCATAGACAAAGAAGCCTGGGGAGCTATATCGTCCACCGGGTCACAAAGAGTCGGACATGAATGAGAGACTAAGCCTAGCTCAGCAGAACAAACCAGACATCCTACTTGCAGCCTAAGTAAAAACAGAGATTAAAAACTATAGTATATTTGCTGCTGCTGCTGTAAAAACAGAGATTAAAAACTACAGCATATTTAGGAAGCCAAAAATAAGTTTTGGAAGGGAAAAGTTGAGAAGTGTGTTGATTCTCTCTCTCTCTCTCTCTCTCTCAACTATTACACCCCCGCCCCCATGTGTCGTATATTTGATATAAGGAAAAGAGCGTTTTTAGGCTTCTCAGAGATTTACATTCTAGACCTGACTTTTCCTATAAGCAACTGAACAGTATGTATGTGAGAGTTCTAAACTGCTTGGGTTAATTCTTCGTGGGTCTGCCATTTGCTAGCTCTGTAATTTTGTGTTGTTATTCAAACTTTCTAGAATATAGCAGGGGCTCAGTGCTAGCCAACTGTTACCACTCGGGCACAAAGGTTCCAGTACCTGCTCTTTCCCTGTTCTCTTTCTCTTCCGCTCTCTCCTTCTTCCTCCTATTCTAAAGGGCTCCCTTGCTCCCTCTGCGGGCCGATGGCCACAGTACCAAGCCTTTTGGTTGCTATGGGTACCGAGGTAACGCGGTAACCAAGGAGACCAAGGAGGACGCTCTGGGCTACTGGCTGCGGCTTGCTAGGGTGACGCCGACGTCTGGGGGCTCCAGGTGGGTCGGCTGGTTGCGGTGGCGGCGGGCTTCGCAGTCGGCTTAGCGGGCAGCGCGCTGGGTCTGGGTGGTGCAGGAGCGGGCGAGGCCGTAGGAAAGGAGACTGGACCCCGGGGAAGCTGGGGGGAGGAGGGGTGCAGGCCCAGCAGTGTAAGTTGAGCACCTGCCGTGTGTCTTACACTGGGCCAAGCGCGCGGGCTGCGGGAAGTGGCCTGACTTCCGGAGTTGAGCGTCTTTTCTCCAAACAAAAGACTTTTCAGGCAGTGATGCTATTGGATTCATGAACGAGGGTGAACCCCAGATAGTGAAAATTGGGGCTTCTTCACATCGCTTGTACCCTTTCTNGCGCGGGCTGCGGGAAGTGGCCTGACTTCCGGAGTTGAGCGTCTTTTCTCCAAACAAAAGACTTTTCAGGCAGTGATGCTATTGGATTCATGAACGAGGGTGAACCCCAGATAGTGAAAACTGGGGCTTCTTCACATCACTTGTACCCTTACTATAACGCAGACTGAAGAATCAAGTCTTTTGAATCTTGAAAAACTTGGTGCCCTGACAAATCATTTTCACGCCCCTTTTGTAACCTTCCTTCTTCCTGGGCAGCCACATGCAGGCACTTCATTCTTAGAAGTCAACTCTTCCCAAGTAAAGATCTTGGTTGAGGGGCGACAGATTCCTGAGAAATCTGAAGATGTGGAAATTTTTTCTTCCCCCAGTCAGCGTTAGAGGAGCTCAGATATATACGTTCACTTACATGTGTTTATATATGCAGCGGTAGCAAGACGTTAAAAAAGTATAAAGTTGCCTACCCAGGATTAGAACTATGCTAACTATGTTTATGGAAGAGGAAACACATACACACACACACCCCTACCTCTGCTTCCCTCTAGCACCTTGTCTAGAGGGCTAGAGGTCTGTCCTGACCTCCCATAGTACTGCCAGTTGTGTCACACATTATTTGAAAGAATCTTGGTCCTTTATTTCTTTCAAATCACTTAATACTTCCTACAATTGCTTGCTTTGAAGTTTTTTCCTACCTCCATCAGAGTGTAAGTTTACTGAGGGTTAGTACTATCCTTGCCTGGTTCTCTTTGTTCCTCAGTGCTTTACCTGGTATATGACACATGGAAAAAAGAAAACAAAATGATCTGTTGAAGTAGAAAAGAGGGTGTGTTTGTTTTAATTTTTTTTCCCGTTGGGTAGATTATTCATTGAATTTAAAGCAGTGGGAAAAAATTAAATACTAAAAACTAGCACATTATTGGAGAAGGCAATGGCATCCCGCTCCAGTACTCTTGGCTGGAAAAACCATGGACGGAGGAGCCTGGTAGGCTGCAGTCCATGGGGTCGCTAAGAGTCAGACAGGACTGAGCGACTTCACTTTCACTTTTCACTTTCCTGCATTGGAGAAGGAAATGGCAACCCACTCCAGTGTTCTTGCCTGGAGAATCCCAGGGACGGGGGAGCCTGGTGGGCTGCCGTCTATGGGCTCGCACAGAGTCGGGCACGACTGAAGCGACTTAGCAGCAGCAGCACATTACTGATAGTACACTGTGGGCACTCTACTAGTTGCTGGAGATTCAAAGTTCAGTGGTAGGTCTGCCTTCAAATATTTGGGATACTTGGGGAAATAACCTTTATATAAGCAAAGCAGCAAAAAATAAATAACACAAGACAGCATACACTAGCAAATGAGTGTAATACACATTATTACACATGTTCTTACAGGAGAGAATCTCACTTCTAATGGAAGAAACCTTCATGATAGAAGTGGCCTTTGAACTGGCACTGACAAAATAAAGGTTGGTGAGCTGAAAAAGTGGAAAATAATGCATAAGGCTTAGGAAGATTGGAATGCATAATGGAGGATCTTAACTACTAAGCAGAGTAGCTAGGTATTTTTTCCCTGTGTTCAGAGGGAACTATTTAGAGACTAAATACATGGGAGCAATTTGATATGCACTAGGGTTTCAGTGGTATCTAAATAAATTGCTCTAAAATTTAGAAAATAGTTTTGGTCAAACAGTTCTTTTTATGACAGGTTAAGTGTACAATAGTGGGAAAAATTTGAATGATATAGATTAGTTATTTTAAGTTGTAGATTTTAAATCCAAAGAGGATCTAGCAGGACTGAGAATAAAATCATATTTCTGGTTTGTCACCAATCTTTGATGGGTGCCTTAATTTTTCCAGGCCTGAAAGATATTCACAAGAGAACACCTTGGATAACCGTGGCATGTATGAGAATGGATGGGAGAAATAGACTGTCAATATATAAAAGGACTTAAGTTTCTAAAAGGTATGGTTTATAAAGTTATAACTTATTACATGTAATCATATAAAGTTTTAGTTAATACAGAGGTAATAATAATTATATATTACTTTATTATTGTGCCTTTCAAATGACTTTTTAAGCTCCAGAAGAGTTTAAGTCTGACCCAGAGGCTCATTATGTTAAAAATAGACTTGAAATTAGAGCAGCTATGAATAAAGCAGAGCCTTGCTGCTCCCCTCACTTACTTCTCAAGGTAGTTTCTAAGACTACCCCTTTCCTTGAACCCTGAACTCTCTGAAGCCCTTTAGGAGCTCACAGCTTTATGGCCACGAACCAGAGACTTTTGTTCGATATTCTGCAAATTACGGAGGAGAAGGCCCACAGCATCTTACACTGGATAAATAAAGAGGCTCAGACCCCTCTTTCACAAAGGTCTCTTGGGTGTAAACTCAGTATCTTTTAATATTATCATTTTTATTTTATTTAAGAAATATATTAAAATGTAGTTCATTTACAGTGTTGTATTGGTTTTCAGGTATACAGCAAAATTAACTCATATATATATATATATATATATGCTCTTTTTAAGATTCTTTCCATTATAGGTTATTACAGGATATTGAGTATAGTTCTCTGTGCTATGCAGTAGGTCCTTGTTGGTAATCTATTTTGTATATAGTAGTCTGTATATTTTATCCTTTCTCCTACCCTTTCCCTTTTGGTAACCATAAGCTTGTTTTCTATGTCTGTGAGTCTGTTTCTGTTTTGTAAGTAAGTTCATTTGTATCATTTGTTTAGATTCTACATATAAGTGATATCATATGATATTTGTCTTTTTTTCCCCCTGGTGACTCAGACAGTAACATTTCTGCCTGCAAAGTAAGAGATGCAGGTTCCTTCCCTGTGTCGGGAAGATTACCCTGGAGAAGGGAATTGCTACCCACTCTAGTATTCTTGCCTGAAGAATTAATGGACAGAGGAGCCTGGTGGGCTACAGTCCACGGGGTCCCAAAGAGCTACACAGTGCTGAGCAACTAACACTTTCACTAGTTCACTTACCATTATAACCTCTAGGTCCGTTTCATTTGTTTTTTTATGGCTAGTAACATCCCATTGTCATTTTCACAGAACTTCTTTTCAGTTTTAGTTAGAAATTATTTTAAAAGGTATCTTACCCCTTGATGTAAAGCCGAACTTTTCCAGTATTTATAAATGAACCTGCACATAGAAGGTAAAAAAAAAAGGGTGACTTGGGTACCATTTAGTGCCGTGAGGGAGTGCTTAACTATCTTAATTGGCTGAAATATTGAATGCAGCCATGATAGTAATCCCTGATTTACTTTCAGGGCCCATGGTAGGAGAAAATGACATGTACTTATTTAGTAGGCCACTCAAGCACAAGATATTATGCTATGGATGTGTGTTTATAGTCCTTTCTTTAGCTTTTAAAAAAGATGTTAATTGTAAAACATTATATATAGCATATTATATTTTAATATTAAAATATATTGCATATATAATACATATATATTTAAAATAAGAATCATATTAGACAGATAAAATATTACCATTTTTTATTAATTTAAGCAGTTTTAATTAAATTCATTTTCATTTAATATTTCTTGCTTGGGTCTTTAATTCTTAGTACTATGGTAAGCATTTTAATCTATTCAAAACAACTTGCTTATTAGGCCCCTTTAGTGTGTGCTAAAGTAAGGAAAAATCCTTATTTATTGACTTTTAAATCTTCAGGTCTAAGATTATCTGGATGGTTAGAAGAATCAACTAACCTTAGAAAAGATAGGTTTTCTATTACATGAAAACAGTGGTTTCCCAAATACCCCATTCTGCCAATGGTGTGATGGTAAATTGTCTTTGTCGAGGGCAACTTTTGAATAATTTGAGTTTCCATTAGTAAATTTGTTGTTTTCATTTTGTGGTGGTAGGCCTAGATCTTTGGATTGCTTTCCCAAAGTGGGAACTTTGAAAAAGGATCATTTAGAACATGATAGGCTGGAGGGTTCCCTTTTCTCCACATCCTCTCCAGAATACATAGTTTGTAGATTATTTTGATGATGGCCATTCTGACTGGTGTAGGTGATACCTTCACCGTTTTAACTTTGATTTGCAGTGCTGCACTCAATATGCCAGCAAATATGGAAAACTCAGCAGGGGCCACAGGACTGGAAAAGGTCAGTTTTCATTCCAATCCTAAGAAAGGAAATGTTAAAGAAAGCTTAACTACCACACAATTGCACTCATCTCACACGCTAGTAAAGTNCCCTGCTTATTTAAGTTCTATGCAGAGTACATCATGAGAAACGCTGGGCTGAAAGAAGCACAAGTTGGAATCAAGATTGCCGGGAGAAATATCAATAACCTCAGATATGCAGATGACACCACCCTTATGGCAGAAAGTAAAGAGGAAATAAAGAGCCTCTTGATGAAAGTGAAAGTGGAGAGTGAAAGGATGGCTTAAAGCTCAACATTCAGAAAACAAAGATCATGGCATCGGGTCCCATCGCTTCATGGGAAATAGATGGGGAAACAGTGGAAACAGTGTCAGATTTTATTTTTGGGGGGCTCCAAAGTCACTGCAGATGGTGATTGCAGCCATGAGATTAAAAGACGCTTACTCCTTGGAAGGAAAGTTATGACTAACCTAGATAGTATATTAAAAAGCAGAGATATTACTTTGCCAATTAAGGTCCATCTAGTCAAGGCTATGGTTCTTCCAGTGGTTATGTATGGATGTGAGAGTTGGACTGTGAAGAAAGCTGAGCACTGAAGAATTGATGCTTTTGAACTGTGGTGTTGGAGAAAACTCCTGAGAGTCCCTTGGACTGCAAGGAGATCTAAGCAGTCCATCCTAAAGGATATCAGTCCTGGGTGTTCATTGGAAGGACTGATGCTAAAGCTGAAACTCCAATACTTTGGCCACCTCATGCAAAGAGTTGAATCATTGGAAAAGACTCTGATGCTGGGAGGGATTGGGGGCAGGAGGAGAAGGGGACGACAGAGGATGAGATGGCTGGATGGCATCACCGACTCGATGGACATTAGTTTGAGTGAACTCTGGAAGTTGGTAATGGACAGGGAGGCCTGGTGTGCTGCAATTCATGGGGTCGCAAAGAGTCAGACACAACTGAGTGACTGAACTGGACTGAACTGAACTGTACTGAATAATGAGCAACATTAATCATCTTTTCATGTGTTTTTTGGCCACCTGTCTATTGGTGGGAATGCAAACTGATGCAGTCATTATGGAGTACAGTATGGAGATTCCATAAAAAATTAGGAATAAATCTACCATGACCCAGGAATTCCTCTATTGGGCATACACCCTGAGAAAACCACAATTCTAAAAGACACATGTACCCCAGTGTTCATCGGAGCAATATTTACAATAGTCAGCAAATAGAAGAGAGCTAGATGTCCATGAGAGATGAATGGACAAAGAAGCTATAAAGCTTTTATACAATGGAATGTTAGTCAGCCATAAAAAGGGAAGTGTTTGAGTCAATTGAAGTGAGGTAGATGAACCTAGAGCCTCTTATACAGAGTGAAGTCAGAAAAACAAGTATCATCTGATAACACATATATATGGAATCTAGAAAAATGGTACTGATGAATTTAGCAGAGAACAAACTTATGGATACAACAGGGGAAGGTGAGGGTGGGATGAACTAAGAAAATAGTATTGAGATACATAGACTATCATGTGTAAAATACTAGGAAGTTGCTAAATAACACAGGGAGCCCAGCCTGGTGATCTGTGATGACCTAGAGGTGTAGAATGGGGAGAGGCAAGGGAGATTCAGGAGGGAAGGGACATATAATTATGACTAATTTGCATTGTTGGATGACCAAAATCAACACAACACTGTAATTTGACTTTTCACCAATTAAAAAATAAAATGAGAAACAAAAACAAACAAAATACATGAGCCATTCTGGGTCATATTGTGTATATGTGTCTGGGGAAGAACAAAATTGAGGACAGAAAAATGATGCAGTCTAATCAATCAGGTAATGAGAAAACTTTCCAAGCAACTACTGAACTTTTGCTACTCAGTTATAAGAAAAAAATATTGATCAAAGGACATATGGAATTATGAGGTTTGCATAATAGTTTATCTGTATTCCCCTGGTTCCGTTAGGAGACTAAAGTTTTGTGCTTTGCTATTCTTCCTGCTCACGTTGTTATATCCTTGTCCCAAGAAAGGTGACTAATTCTCTGTTGGTTTTAGGAAAGGAAATAGGCAGAACAGCATGACTCACAATTATAATTTTCCTTTTTTCTTCAAGCAAGAAAACTGACTCATGTGTGTGACTTGATAAAACCTTTAATTGAGAAGAAGCCTTACTAATTGCATTCAGTGAAGCAAAATGCCCACTGAATTATCTTACCCTAAAGAAACTTACAGATTTTCTTTCATTTATTTCAGTCTTCATGTATCCGTTCAGCTTTATGCATAAGGTACATACACATATAAATTGGTATTGTATGTATCAATGCATAAATGAAACTAAGGCAATTTAAGTTATTGTAATTAATCAGACATATTAACTAGGGGGATTCTTTTTTTTAATGATAATGATAATGATTACATTATGGAACTTTTCATGGAAAACTTACTGACAGTAGATTGAGGATCTGGCAGTTGGATTTTTGATAAAAACCAAAAAAGGATATATAAAATATGTTACTCTTTGTTCTAAAATTTTTAAAAAGATATCTTTTGCAGCCTCTGTTTGATAGAAATGAGACGAAAGTTTTGCCTACGAAGAAAGGATGGGAGCAAACAAAATTTGGTTTTTCATTCCTGTGATTTCTTTAGTTCTCTTTGACACTGATTTCAGCTTTGAAATACAGGACTGGGTGGTGGAGAAATGAGTCTGAGTTTGATGTCTCTCCTAGTACTTTCTCCTTTCAGAATGTCCCACGGTATTGTCTTTATTTGTGTGATTTTTCCCTTTGATTGTGAGTTCTTTGAGGGAAGAAACCATGTCTTATTTACCATTGTGACTTCAGGACTCGGAATATGCATCAGAAAGGAGCAGCTGAATAACTGTTGATTGAAGGCACAAATAAACCTAGTCTTATGATAGAGCCATTACATTACTTACAATGTAAAATTATTTTGTATAATTCCATTTTGGAATTCTCTTCAAAGAATAAATTCCTTCAGAATTTTTCCAAAGTAGTAAAAATCTACCCTTCCAGATTCGATTTGATTTCTGGAGGCAGAGTAATTTGAAACTAGATTTGAGTGAAGAGAATAGTTGCTCCTGCTGGACAGTATCATTTTTAGTTTTGAATGAGGAATAGCAAAGTAGATTTGTTTGTTTGTGAACTCAGCAGACAGTCTCAAAAGAGACATTCCAAAAATGTTTTGATCAGTAATTGCATCTTTGAAATTATAAAATAACCCCCAAGAGATGTGATTCATTCGATTGTGTGGACTTATGTTACAATAGATTTACATTTGATTACTCCTATTTTATTGCACTTGATACTCTATTTACTCAGGGTTGGGAAGATCCCCTGGAGAAGGGAAAGGCTACCCACTCCAGTATTCTGGCTTGGAAAATTCCATGGGCTGTATAGTCCATGAGGTCACAAAGAGTCGGACATGACTGAGCTAATTTCACTTCACTCACTCCTATTCTGATGCCGTCTCTCCTGAGTCTTTGAGCAAAGCTTCCAGATTTATTTCCTGTTCTTCCTTATAAAATTTTCATACTGGATTAAGTGAGTCAGACAAAGAAGGAGAAATATCATATAACATCCTTTATATGTGGAATCTGAAAAGAAATGATACAAATGAACTTACAAAACGGAAAGAGACCTACAGACTTGGAGAACTAACTTATGATTTCAGGGGTGGAGAACAGATGGGAGAAAGGGATAGTTGGGGAGTTTGAGATGGGTGTATACACACTGCTGTGTTTAAAATGGATAACCAACAAGGATCTACTGTATAGCACGTGGAGCTCTGCTCAATGTTGTGTGGTGGCCTGGGTGGGATGGAGTTTGGGGGAGAATGATTACACGTATATATGTGGCTGGGTCCCTTCATGTTCACCTAAGAGGGTCACAACGTTGTTAATTGGCTATACTTCAGTGCAAAATAGAAAGTTAAAAAAAAAAAGTTTTATCAGGGACTCTCATTAGCTACATTTTGTATTCTGCATTCCAAATGCTTTAACTAGATACTTAAGGCACCCATATTAGGCCTCAGCCTGTTTCCAAATTTACACCTACTTTCCCCTCTCCATTCAAGAGCTGCTCCCCCCCCAACCCCCGCCACGGTAAGGAAAGTTCATCCAATCCACATATTCATATATTAACCTCCTTTCACATTAAAGCCCCAGGTTAAATGCTAGCCAGCTTGTTCTCTTCTTTGGCTCCCTTTTTATATCTGTAAATTTTATAGCCTTTGTAATTCCTACCTTGTTTTATGGTGTTTATATATAGGTCTTTTGTGCCCTGTTTGACTCTACACTATGTGAGCCAGAAAGCAGATCTTTTCCTTGAGTCCTTCATATCTCTCAGTTTAGTGCCATGCGTATAATAGAGCCTGAATAAATATTTGTAGGGGTTATGAGCACATGTATAAAATGATGGTATCAGATAGTCTGAGCATTTATACTATGGACTCTATGATATTGCCTCTTATATTTAAGAGTGTCTGAACTTTGAAAGTTTTTATTCATGTAAAAAAAAAATCTAATAATTGTGCATATGCTGTGCTTAGTTGCTCAGTTGTGTCCAACTCTTTTGCGACCCCATGAACTGCAGCCCTCCAAGGACAGGTGCCTCTGTCCTTGGTGATTCTCCAGGCAAGAATACTGGAGTGGATTACCATGCCCTCTTCCAGGGGATCTTCCCAACCCAGGGATCGAACCCAGGTCTCCCACATTGTGGGTGGATTCTTTACCAACTGAGCTACCATGGAAGCTCAATAGTTGTGCATGTGATTCAGTAATTCAGCGTTACAGAGTAAATGATTCTAGAACCCCGAATAACTAGGATACTCAGGAAATAGGGTGTTCTGAATAACTTAATTTTCTGGTTAACTTGGAGTTAGGCAAAAAATCTTTTTTTGTTTCATTTCTTGTTGAAAAATTCTTTCTAAATATGCTAATTTCTGATTGTAGGCAGAGTACTGTTACAGTTTTTTGATAAATGAGATTATTAGATTGTCAGGGTAATTACTGCATACCTTAATTCTTATTTTACATTATCATACACACACACACACACACACACACACACACACACACAAAGTTTTGAGTTCTTTTCACTATATTTAGCTCTGGATTTTATTTTTGGCTGGGAACAAATATCTGATATATATTTTTGTAATCTTAATCATAGAAAGAGTCAGAATATGTGCTCTTTTTATTTTAATGAATTTATTCTTCACTTTCAGTTGAATATTTCCACAGTCTTGTGCTTTGTAATTTTTGGTAAAATTTTTGTTCCATCAGATATGTTATAGCTATATTAGTATGTAAATATTTGTATAACTTATATTTAGCATATATAATAATTTCTTGTTGCTTAACCTTTGATTTGACCTCTTCTTTCAAAATTATTTCTGGTTTAAAAGTTTTCCTGAATTATATGTAGTTTCAAATTTGTAATGTAATCATTTTACCCTCTGAAATAATTCTTTTGCCTTTATTACTTTTTCAGAAGTTTTCAAAAATCACAATAATTTTTAGGTAATACTAAGAAAGTCATGAACACCAAAGATTTTGTGGTTCTTCCATGGGGAAAACCTGGAAATTCTGTAAAGCTAAAATATAAGTAAGTGCATATATGTTTATTACTTAAGTAGAAACAGTTGCTAAAGTTTCTATATATTATATTTTAAATACTTTTCACATGAAGCTGTTAGAGTTGAAGTTAAATTTTTTCAGTTCTCATCTCCATTTTCTTCACATTGCTCTATTTTTATAAGAGAGTAGGTTTGAAATATTATAAATCTATTATGGTTTAAAATGAGGACTAAAAATATTTATGGCACAAGAATCTATGCGAATTGGGAACATCAACTACTGAAGCAATTTAACAGAGAATTACTAATTTTACTAATACTTATTCAAAATTATAAAAGAATCACCCTGAAGAACTGAAAGAAATTGAATTTGAGAGACTGTCAAGGTGAGAAACGTTGAAACAGGGAAAAGAAATCACTAACTACATTGAGCCTTGACTAGACGGACCTTTGTTGGCAAAGTAATGTCTCTGCTTTTGAGTATGCTGTCTAGGTTGGTCATAACTTTCCTTCCAAGGAGTGAGCATCTTTTAATTTCATGGCTGCAGTCAACATCTGCAGCGATTTTGGAGCCCCAAAAATAAAGTCTGACACTGTTTCCACTGTTTCCTCATCTATTTTCCATGAAGTGATTGGACCAGATGCCATGATCTTCATTTTCTGAATGTTGAGCTTTAAGCCAACTTTTTCACTCTCCTCTCTCTCTTTCATCAAGAGGCTTTTGAGTTCCTCTTCACTTTCTGCCATAAAGATGGTTGTCATCTGCATATCTGAGGTTATTGATATTTCTTCTGGCAATCTTGATTCCAGCTTGTGCTTCTTCCAGCCCAGA
>SJYA01000124.1:14554-32942 GCA_006410615.1 Neotragus moschatus
AGAATGGCATTGAAACATGTATAATATCATATATGAAATGAATTGCCAGGCCAGGTTTGATGCGATACTGGATGCTTGGGACTGGTGCACTGGGACAACCCAGAGGGATGGTACAGGGAGGGAGGAGGGAGGGGAGGTTCAGGATGGGGAACACGTGTATACCCGTGGCAGATTCATGTTGATGTATGGCAAAACCAATACAATATTGTAAAGTAATTAACCTTCAATTAAAATAAATTTATATTAAAAAAAGAAAGAAATTTAAAAAAAAAATATAAAAAAAATATATCAATGACTACCCTTGCACTTTGCAATGTTAAAGGACATTACGCTGAATCAGTTCTCCTAGGAAGGGTACCTTCTGTCTTAGATTGCCTGGAAGATGCATTCAGCCTGAACCAAGCAATTCTGGGTATTGTGGGAATTTCAGGACTTGTAGGGGTACCAAAGGGTTCAATGTACTCTTCCCCTTTGAGGTTATCTAGAGTCATTGGAAATTTCCAAGGCCTTCCTCTCAAATATTATTTAGGACCAGCCAGCATGGGCTAGGGGTGGAGTATTGATTTTTTAATTTTAGTTTCTGAGTTCCTTGATCCAGATCAATAGTACTGTGGTTATTTAGTGTCTTTAGAGCTTTCCTAACTCTCACTTCACCTTTGAGATATTGTGTGTAAAAACGTTGTGTCAACTGGAAGATGTTATATGGCATTATCATTATTAGGTTTATTAGCTTTTAGTAGGGAATGGAGCTATCTAATTGCTGGTATTGCCAATTTTCCTTTTTTTAATGCAAAAGAAATGGGCCATACATTTTGGTGATCTGTTTTAAGTCTGTGTGTATTTACCTTTAAACATTCATTCAACATTTGTTAAGTACACATATTCTACACACTGTGCTAAGGAATGATGGATACAAAAGGAAGTCACAGTCTTTGCCCTCAGGTAGCTTGTTAAATATATAAAACTGTATCTTCAAAGTCATGTGACACATGGTGTGATATTAAAGCACAGGCAGTTATGAGAACATAGCCCAAACTGCTAAGGCAGAGGGGAGGAGGTCTTCAAGTTTTGCCTGAAAGATGAAGTTACTAGGGTGGTTACTGGGTGAAACGTGTGCAAAGGCACACAGACACGTAGTCTGGGGACTTTCAGGCATATCCAGTTCACTAAGATTTATAGAACAAAATTGGAGAGAATTACAAGTCGCCTAGTTAATAAATTAACTTGTATGCCACACTAAGGAGTTTAGGGTTTGTCTTGGAGATGAGGGGGAGTCCCTGTTCCCTGGCCTGTGTGTCTCCTTGATTCACCCATGATTCACAACCTATAGAGACTAGGCTTGAATCCCCCATTCTAAGGTCATTGCTCTGGAGTTTCTTTTCTTGCCCTTTTCTTGTTCCAAGTTTGTTGTTGTTGTTGTTTGACATTGTCTTCAGAAGTGTTTTAATGTTGTCTGACATGTTAGAGTTCTCCAACTCCTCTCTGTTTCCCAGCCTCCACACAGTTTTAGTGGGTTGTTTCTGCCTCTCAGATTTTCTGTGTTGACATGGTCTCTGAAGGATCAACTTCAGCTGCCCTTCTGGGTCTGCTATCTCCAGGAGGAATCTTCTATCTTGTTCCAGACCCATAGAATCCCAAAGAATCAATTTGACCACTTGGTCAGGAGGCCAGTTCCTTTTTTACCACAATGAGAACTTCCAAAACATTAAAATTTTGTAAGCAAATAAGTGACACAGTCACATTTGTGTTTTTGAACTCTTCCTCTGGAGGCCATAGAGTTCCCTGGTGGCTCAGAGGTTAAAGCGTCTGCCTGCAATGAGGAGACCCGGGTTCAAACCCTGGGTTGGAAGATCCCCTGGAGAAGGAAATGGCAACCCACTCCAGTATTCTTGCCTGGAGAATCCCATGGATAGAAGAACCTGGTAGGCTACAGTCCACAGGGTCGCAAAGAGTGGGATATGACTGAGCGATTTCACTTCACTTCACTTCTAGAGGCCATGTAGAAAGTATTGTAAGCCACTGAGACTTTGGGCCAGTAATTCTGAACTGTGCCTATAGCCTGCCCCAGAGTGACCTTGTTCAGAAAACAGCTCCTAGGGTTAGCTCAGGTTCCTTCCTTTTCCCTTCCCTGATCAGTCTTTAAGTCCAGTTAATTTTCCTTATAGTTCTTGAATGTTTCCATTTTTGTCCCCATTGTCTCCATCTAGTCAGACCAGCACAATATTAGGGTTATGGAAATAGTCTCCTAACTGGCTTCCTTACTCTCAGCTTTGCACCCTCTGATTAATATTCCATTATACAGCCAGGGTGATGGTTCTTAAATGCAAGTCTGATCAATTCTCAGTTCTCTTAAAACTTTTTCAAGGTTCTTACTGCTCATGGAGTACAAACCCCAGTTTCTCATCATGGCCACAGCTCCTCACAATGCGGCCACTGTCCACCTTAGCAGTTCCATTTCTTGTCACTTTCCCCTTCCTTTGCTTATCGTCTGGGGACGTGGAACTCCTAGTTCCTGGACCCATACACCACTCTTTTCTACTTGGGCCCGCACTTTTCTTTCTTCCTGGAATACTGCTCTCACCACCTCCCGGCTAGGCTCTCTCATCCCTTAGAGCTCAGCTTAGTCTTCACTCCCTTCAGGAACAGTTCCGATAACCCCAGGGGCTAGGAATGTGCCCTTATATGCTCATGTGTCTCCCTGTACTTTTTCAATGAAAGCACCATTACACTATACTTCAGTAACCTTCATGCTTGTCTGTGTTCCTTTCTATAATGGAAGCTCCATTGGGTCTCACATCCTGTCACTTACAAGTGCTTGTTTGTAGTTAGGGCTGAGTTACTCCTTGTAGAACAAATATGATGAAAATAATGCCTCTCTTTCTCAGTTTCTTCACCCACTTCTCTGAACCCTCTGTATAGCTATTGCCTCCTCTTACTTTCCATTTATCTCCCTGGACTTGGGGTCATATCTTTGACTCACTTGCTCTTTGGTGACTGCTCACTACCTCTNTTGTAGTTAGGGCTGAGTTACTCCTTGTAGAACAAATATGATGAAAATAATGCCTCTCTTTCTCAGTTTCTTCACCCACTTCTCTGAACCCTCTGTATAGCTATTGCCTCCTCTTACTTTCCATTTATCTCCCTGGACTTGGGGTCATATCTTTGACTCACTTGCTCTTTGGTGACTGCTCGCTACCTCTGAATTATTTCCCTTTCTTATCTTCTTTATTTTTATTTTGGTTTCTTGCCATAGCACACATACCCAAGTGGCCCACATTGCTTAATTAGAGTAAAGCACCAATGAAATGGTGAAGAGATTTAAACTCATGGCAGATAATGAAAGCTGGAGAACTAGGTTGGTTTACTTCTACAAAACAGAGAGAGTGAATGACTAATGCTGACAAGGGACCAGAGTTGTAAGACAAAGGAAATCAAGCTGTCAAAAGCCTGATGAGATGCAGACATTATTACAGAATCTTTTGTATAGGAATCTGTTCGAGGGCTCTGCTCTATCCTCAGAAAGTTTTATTTTTGTTGCTTTCCTTTGTGGAAACAATCAGTGGTGCTTGCCTCAGTTTCCATTTATCCCTTTGATGGCTGCTCAACCAAAACTCTTCACAGGTGCTTTTTTCCTAATAGGCTCCAACAAACTCTTCTCTCTCTCTTTCTTTTGTATTGTACATACATGGTATAAAGGTAGAAATTTATTGAAGTTTTCCAAGATGATTTATTTAGCAAAGATATGTATTATGCCTATACAGAATAGTTATTTTAAACACTGTGATTCAAACTACTTGAATCCTTTGAAGGCAGTATGAAAATTAGAAAATGATTTTTAGTTTATTTTCTATTTGTGTGTTGTGGATATTTGTGCATATATAAAGACATAGCTCATGCATAAAGTGAATATGATTTGAAACTCCTAGCAATGTAATATGAAAAATAAAAGTCCAAGATTTGAAGTTGTACCTTGCTTGAGGAGAATATTAATTGATGGCAAATGCTAGCTTTAGAAACTGTATTTCAAAGACAAAAAAGGATGTAGTTAAAATATGCTATCACATATTTATTACTCTTAATTTTAATTAATTGTTTTTATTAAGAAAAAATAGGACTATAAAATTATTTTGCCTTTCTTTTTTTTTTTTTGGAAGGGTTTGTTTGTTTACCTCAAATGAAATTTTACATTTAAATCATCTGCACTTAAATCTTGTTCAGAAATGCTCAAGAACTGAGAATGGAGAAAGTACAACTAGAGTTGGAGAACCAAGAGATGGAAAAGAAACTACAAGAGTTCCAATCAACAAGGAACAAAGAAAAGGAAGAACGAAGGTGGGTGACACTTTTAAAGAATTATATAGAGAGAAATAAACTGATTTCCTTATTATAAGCTGAAGTCCTTATGTCAAGAACTGTTTTATGTTTGTGTCAAGAACTTCCAGTTCTTCCCTGATGACTCAGACAGTAAAGAATCTACCTGTAATGCAAGAAAGCCGGTTTCGATCCCTGGGTCAGGAAGATCCCCTGGAGAAGGGAATGGCAGCCGACTCCAGTATTCTTGCCTGGAGAATTCCATGGAGAGGAGCCTGGCAAGCTACAGTCTCTGGGGTAGCAAAGAGTCAAACATGACGTTCATTTTTTTTTTTTTTTTCTTCCAGTGATGATCTGTCCTGAATGAATCCTTTTTGGCTTTTACTGATGAACAAGCAATATTAAATTGCCCTTCATTCTTCTAATTGTGTTCCCTTCCTCTAAACCTTATTTGTGTCTGCTGAGTCGCTTCAGTTGTGTCCAACTCTGAGACTCTATGGGCTATAGCCCATCAGGCTCCTCTGTCCGTAGGATTCTCCAGGCAAGAATGCTGGAGTGGATTTGCCATGCCCTCCTCCAGGGACCTTCCTGACCAAGGGATCAAACCCATGTCTTTCATGTCTCCTGCATTGACAGGCATTTTCTTTACCACTAGTGCCGCCTAGGAAGCCCCCACTTTCTTATTTCTCTTTTTACAGTACTCTTCTTAACCATTTATACTTTGGAATGCTGGGGCTTCCCAGGTGGCTCAAAGAATCTGTCTGCCAATGCAGGAGACATAAAAGACGTAGGTTTGACCCTTGAATTGGGACGATCCCCTGGTGTAGGAAATGGCAACCTGTTCCAGTATTCTTTCTTGGAAAATTCCATGGACAGAGTAGCCTGGTGGGCAGGCTACAGTCCATGGGGTCACAAAGAGTTGGAACAGCTGAATGACTGAGCATCCACATACTGAGAACAGTGGTGCAGCGTTTCTCTTTGCTCCCATAAAAGTGCCATCAACAGGTGATTGCCAGTTTATGAGCAGCATGTTTTTATGTATTAAAAGACTTTGGGGATAGGGATTTACATGCACACAGATGAGTTTTCAGACCCTCAAGTATGTTTGAAATATTGTTAGCAAATATGCTTTAGCTGAAATTTTATTAGTGAGAACTCTCTAATAATTATGCTTGCATACCTGTACTAACTTTATGGAGAATTTTGTTTTGTTGTAAAAATAATAAATATAATTAAAATCAAGTATAACTGATAGTTATGTAATGGAAATGATCTCTTCTTCTCTCTAGATTGACTCCCAGCCCATTTTGCAGTACCTCTTTTAACAATTAAAATGTTTGTCCCCACAAATGTCTTTGTACAAGCCTGTATGTGTATGTGTGTGTGTGTGTATATATGTGTATGTATGTATGTAGGTTTGTATTTGACATGTCTTTTACATTTTTACAAGTGAGGTCATCTATAAAAATATGTGAATGGATTCACATTCTACTTTTCTCCTTGCTATTTTTGCCACTCTTGCCACATCAGCACACGGTGATCTCATTGTTTTAATGAGTGCAAAATATTTCTTTGTGTGGATATAATGGCACTTATTTTTCAGATCTTTATTAAGTTTCTAGTATTTTGTGATTATATATGCTGTCATGAATATGCTTCTACATATATTTTTGCTTATACAGGCAAGAGTATCTATGGGATAAATTCCTACACTTGTAATTTTAGATCAGAGTATATGGCAGCTTACCTTTTGGTAGATACTGGAGAACTTTTCTTTCCGATAGACTGCAGAAGTGTCTAACATTTTTCCTGTAGAAAATGAGGGTGCATTCATATACTTTTGGTGTTGCTAAAAGTCTGGTAGCCAGACCCTGTGTATTCAGTTTGCTTTGTTTAGTACTCAGGTGATAGTCATCAAATATCTGTGGAGGGACCTTCTGAACTATTAAAGAAAAGTCAGAACTTTATTATAGTTTCAGTAGTATTTATCTTTAGAGAATAAGTCTTTGATAAAATGTTTATGACAGAGCTAAGTCGCTTGAGTTGTGTCTGACTTTTTGCAACTGTATGGACTGTAGCACCCACTAAACTCCTCTGTCCATGGAGATTCTCCAGGCAAGAATACTGGAGTGGGTTGTCATGCCCTCCTCCAGGGGATCTTTCCAACCCAGGTATCAAACCAACACCTCTTATGTCTCTTGCATTGGCAGGCAGGTTCTTTACCACTAGTGCCACCTGGAAGCCTTCATGACATACACACATTTAATAAGCAGAGCATTGGCTTTATTTTTTTTTTAAGAAAAACTAATTTTATATTGGAGAGCATTGGTTTAATCAAAGATATTTCAATGAGGTACATCATCCCAGGTGACAAAGTTTTTTGTGTGTCTTAGTGTTCTCATCCTAATGATCCAATGGCCAGTTCTCTCGTTTTTATTGTTATTTGGGGGGTTTTGTTTTCATTTTTTTGGTAAATTTCACTGCTTTGGATTTTGTTTGGGCTCCTCAGTGGGCCGTGAATATATCTGTGAAACAGAGTTCCTGAAATTAGCCCCCAAGAGTAAGTTTCCATTAGTGGAGGAACCTTTTCTAGATGTTTTCAAAAATGTTCTAAAGCTTGGCTGGGTTTTCAGAATACTAAAATGCTTTTCTAAGGTCACATAGATAGTAAATGTCATAGCCCAAATGAGAACCTGCCACTCACTGGTCAGGAAGATGGAAGTTTGGTTTTCCAGTCTTGGTTTTATTATTTATTATCTCTGTGACCCTTGGGCAACTTTTTTTCTCATTATTGTTTAAAATGGGACTTGGGCTCCCTGCTCTGTTGACTTCAGAGGATTTTGTGAGGCTCAAAAGAAAGTGCTTTGAAACTATAAAATGAAACCTTTTGCCTTCTTAGCAATCTCTGTTACCTTTCACTGTGGAACTAATTTGAAGTCTTAATAAGGCATTCATTACATAGTCGATCTGCTGAATTTGAGGGCATATTGCTTTGCTTCCTTTTTCTCTTTACATTTGTGAACACTTAGCTTTTAAAACTATATGGCAATCTATAAAATTTCTTATAAATCAGTAAAACTATCTTTAGTCATTGTAAATGTCTTGAAAAATGAAATTCTTCCTCTGTGTTTGGACATTTCACTTTTATTCATTTCTTTTCAAATCTTCCAAATATAGTAGAGTTATATTTTAAAATTATGAGGCTATTGTGGCATTATTGATATTTCATTTTCATTTTGTGGTAGTCTGTTACATGTTAACAACTGAATTCCCATTTCCTGAAACAGGGAAAATATATTTGTTTTCATTAAAAGGAGAAATGTATTTAGTAATTANCAGTGATGATCTGTCCTGAATGAATCCTTTTTGGCTTTTACTGATGAACAAGCAATATTAAATTGCCCTTCATTCTTCTAATTGTGTTCCCTTCCTCTAAACCTTATTTGTGTCTGCTGAGTCGCTTCAGTTGTGTCCAACTCTGAGACTCTATGGGCTATAGCCCATCAGGCTCCTCTGTCCGTAGGATTCTCCAGGCAAGAATGCTGGAGTGGATTTGCCATGCCCTCCTCCAGGGACCTTCCTGACCAACGGATCAAACCCATGTCTTTCATGTCTCCTGCATTGACAGGTGTTTTCTTTACCACTAGTGCCGCCTAGGAAGCCCCCACTTTCTTAGTTCTCTTTTTACAGTACTCTTCTTAACCATTTATACTTTGGAATGCTGGGGCTTCCCAGGTGGCTCAAAGAATCTGTCTGCCAATGCAGGAGACATAAAAGACGTAGGTTTGACCCTTGGATTGGGACGATCCCCTGGTGTAGGAAATGGCAACCTGTTCCAGTATTCTTTCTTGGAAAATTCCATGGACAGAGTAGCCTGGTGGGCAGGCTACAGTCCATGGGGTCACAAAGAGTTGGAACAGCTGAATGACTGAGCATCCACATACTGAGAACAGTGGTGCAGCGTTTCTCTTTGCTCCCATAAAAGTGCCATCAACAGGTGATTGCCAGTTTATGAGCAGCATATTTTTATGTATTAAAAGACTTTGGGGATAGGGATTTACATGCACACAGATGAGTTTTCAGACCCTCAAGTATGTTTGAAATATTGTTAGCAAATATGCTTTAGCTGAAATTGTATTAGTGAGAGCTCTCTAATAATTATGCTTGCATACCTGTACTAACTTTATGGAGAATTTTGTTTTGTTGTAAAAATAATAAATATAATTAAAATCAAGTATAACTGATAGTTATGTAATGGAAATGATCTCTTCTTCTCTCTAGATTGACTCCCAGCCCATTTTGCAGTACCTCTTTTAACAATTAAAATGTTTGTCCCCACAAATGTCTTTGTACAAGCCTGTATGTGTATGTGTGTGTGTGTATATATATGTGTATGTATGTATGTAGGTTTGTATTTGACATGTCTTTTACATTTTTACAAGTGAGGTCATCTATAAAAATATGTGAATGGATTCACATTCTACTTTTCTCCTTGCTATTTTTGCCACTCTTGCCACATCAGCACACGGTGATCTCATTGTTTTAATGAGTGCAAAATATTTCTTTGTGTGGATATAATGGCACTTATTTTTCAGATCTTTATTAAGTTTCTAGTATTTTGTGATTATATATGCTGTCATGAATATGCTTCTACATATATTTTTGCTTATACAGGCAAGAGTATCTATGGGATAAATTCCTACACTTGTAATTTTAGATCAGAGTATATGGCAGCTTACCTTTTGGTAGATACTGGAGAACTTTTCTTTCCGATAGACTGCAGAAGTGTCTAACATTTTTCCTGTAGAAAATGAGGGTGCATTCATATACTTTTGGTGTTGCTAAAAGTCTGGTAGCCAGACCCTGTGTATTCAGTTTGCTTTGTTTAGTACTCAGGTGATAGTCATCAAATATCTGTGGAGGGACCTTCTGAACTATTAAAGAAAAGTCAGAACTTTATTATAGTTTCAGTAGTATTTATCTTTAGAGAATAAGTCTTTGATAAAATGTTTATGACAGAGCTAAGTCGCTTGAGTTGTGTCTGACTTTTTGCAACTGTATGGACTGTAGCACCCACTAAACTCCTCTGTCCATGNGAAAAGACAGAACTTTATTATAGTTTCAGTAGTATTTATCTTTAGAGAATAAGTCTTTGATAAAATGTTTATGACAGAGCTAAGTCGCTTGAGTTGTGTCTGACTTTTTGCAACTGTATGGACTGTAGCACCCACTAAACTCCTCTGTCCATGGAGATTCTCCAGGCAAGAATACTGGAGTGGGTTGTCATGCCCTCCTCCAGGGGATCTTTCCAACCCAGGTATCAAACCAACACCTCTTATGTCTCTTGCATTGGTAGGCAGGTTCTTTACCACTAGTGCCACCTGGAAGCCTTCATGACATACACACATCTAATAAGCAGAGCACTGGCTTTATTTTTTTTTAAGAAAAACTAATTTTATATTGGAGAGCATTGGTTTAATCAAAGATATTTCAATGAGGTACATCATCCCAGGTGACAAAGTTTTTTGTGTGTCTTAGTGTTCTCATCCTAATGATCCAATGGCCAGTTCTCTCGTTTTTATTGTTATTTTGGGGGTTTTGTTTTCATTTTTTTGGTAAACTTCACTGCTTTGGATTTTGTTTGGGCTCCTCAGTGGGCTGTGAATATATCTGTGAAACAGAGTTCCTGAAATTAGCCCCCAAGAGTAAGTTTCCATTAGTGGAGGAACCTTTTCTAGATGTTTTCAAAAATGTTCTAAAGCTTGGCTGGGTTTTCAGAATACTAAAATGCTTTTCTAAGGTCACATAGATAGTAAATGTCATAGCCCAAATGAGAACCTGCCACTCACTGGTCAGGAAGATGGAAGTTTGGTTTTCCAGTCTTGGTTTTATTATTTATTATCTCTGTGACCCTTGGGCAACTTTTTTTCTCATTATTGTTTAAAATGGGACTTGGGCTCCCTGCTCTGTTGACTTCAGAGGATTTTGTGAGGCTCAAAAGAAAGTGCTTTGAAACTATAAAATGAAACCTTTTGCCTTCTTAGCAATCTCTGTTACCTTTCACTGTGGAACTAATTTGAAGTCTTAATAAGGCATTCATTACATAGTCGATCTGCTGAATTTGAGGGCATATTGCTTTGCTTCCTTTTTCTCTTTACATTTGTGAACACTTAGCTTTTAAAACTATATGGCAATCTATAAAATTTCTTATAAATCAGTAAAACTATCTTTAGTCATTGTAAATGTCTTTAAAAATGAAATTCTTCCTCTGTGTTTGGACATTTCACTTTTATTCATTTCTTTTCAAATCTTCCAAATATAGTAGAGTTATATTTTAAAATTATGAGGCTATTGTGGCATTATTGATATTTCATTTTCATTTTGTGGTGGTCTGTTACATGTTAACAACTGAATTCCCATTTCCTGAAACAGGGAAAATATATTTGTTTTCATTAAAAGGAGAAATGTATTTAGTAATTACATTTTGTCTTCCGTTGATATATATTGAAGGTCAAGTGGATATCATTGGAAATCTGGACAAGTGGGCAAATTGGGTAATCAATCATACACAATGTCACAAAATAAAGGAAATGTTATTAAGGTAAGAGAACGCTATTTGATTCTCAAGCAGTTTGCTAAGAATGTATAAATAATTTTTTCATATCTTGCCTTCCCTTCCATACTTAAGAACCAACAATTCTTATTTTTAAAAACTTTGCATATTATTGGATTTTGATTAAATTTTATGGGCTAATATGCAACTTTCACTGTTCAGATATGTTTTTGTTTTTCATCTGCACGTTGAATTTTAAAAATTCACCTTCAGTTGAATTTTTCTAAATTCAGTTTCTCCTTTCAGTTCAGTTCTGGTTTTCAAGTATGGGAAGTAGAACTACATAGTTCTATATTAAAGTGAAAGTGAGGTTGTTTGATATAACAAATGACAGACTTTTTCTGTCTTTTTATTGTATCACATTTATTTAATATATTCATGTTCTGCTTAAACATATTAAATAATTCTTCTTAAGTTGTTGATTCCATGTGTGAAGATACCCAAGGAAAAATTACTTTAAAATTTCCCAGCTATAGCATTTCTTTATCTTTACTGTGTATTTTAAAAATGACATTACATTATATTTAAGGTTAAAAGCAAAGGAGTATCCTTATGTAATGAAAACTATTTTGCTTCTGTATTCTTTAGTACAAGATCCGTGACTTTGTAAGTTTTAACTTATAAAGCTTTTTCCTTTTTATATACCTATCATTAAACTTTCATTGGACCAGTTGGCATCTACAAATATCTTATTCGGCACTTCTAGCCTTTTTGGCTTTGAAAGGGCATTTTATTCTTTACTGTCTTTCTCTTACTGAGATATGTGGCTTTAATTTTTGAGTTAAAAGTTTTATAATCCACTTTGCATTTTTCATTATCTTTCTGAGACATTGTTCCAGGCTTTAGATGTTGTTGTAAATATATTAAAAGTGCTGACTCTTTATGATTATTGATTTATTTATTCAATAGCATTTATAAGTTCCTTCTTTGTCTCATAGTGAATTGTCCTTGTTCTCAAGGAGATCCTTATGTAATGTAGAAGACAAGGCACATATGAAAATATCTATAGGAAAAGTCACTATGTAATTTTTGCCGTTTAGTGTATGAATCATTTGTGCTTGGGAAATAATAGTTTACCTCTAAAATATTTGAGAGTGTGCTAGATATATTTGTTAGGAAAATTGATGAATACGTCATAATGCCAGTTCCCATAAACCTCATAATTGAGTAGGAGGGTGAAAGCATGGGGTAGGGTGGGGAGGCACAGAAGGTGGGAGATGAAGAAAGATTGGATAGGATGGGAGGAGGACCGAAAACCAGACTCCGAGTCTTGACTTTTTTCACTGGGTGAATTGAATTCCCTAAGAGTTTTGAAGCCAAGTTTAAGGTAATGATGTGTATTGGCTGATCTTCTCAACATCCAGTGCATTTGGACTTTGTAAGTAGAGTACAGAGCAAGTGATATTTACATTCTTTTGATCATGTACCATATCAATAAAGAATTCATTTTGAGAATGAACTTTCTATCCACAATTTTTTATTTCCTTATAGATATAATTTATTTATTTGCATACTAATTTACTAATATGTCATGTGCATTATAAAACAAAATATAGAAATTAATCAAGGATGATGTAAATATGAAGAGATGTTTCTTTTTCTCTCTTTGATCTTCTCCTGAGCTCCCTCAGGCATGCGTGTATGCTACTTTTGAGGCCACTGGTACAGAAACAGAGAGACTACTTGTAAGACTATTAAAAGGTCAGATGAGAAGAGTTTGAATTAGAATGTAGTGGAAGA
Source organism: Neotragus moschatus (assembly GCA_006410615.1). NCBI lineage: Eukaryota > Metazoa > Chordata > Mammalia > Artiodactyla > Bovidae > Neotragus > Neotragus moschatus. Next base: position 27,219 of record SJYA01000124.1, read on the forward strand.
AATATAAAGGAAACATGGAACCATACACAATGAGAAAGGAAAGGAGGAAGTAAAATATATAAGTGATATTCCAGAATGAATTGCCTAGGATGTAGAATAAATAGTGGAGCTGGAGAAAATTTTCTGGTGTTTAGATTTAGGCTTCTTCCTTCCTTCCCTCTCTTTCTTTTCCCAGACCTATTGAGATATGGTTGCCTAATAAAATTATATTTAAAGAGTACAACATGATGGTTTGATATACGTATACATTGTGAATGGATTTCCCCCACTGAGTTAATTAACATATCCACATTTGCTTTATTTTTTGTAAGAACATTTAAGTTCTACTTGTAGCAAATTTCAAAGACTCAGAGTTTTGTTTGCACTCTAATGTGCTGGCTGAAGCTGAGAGAGTAAATGTGTCCCCTAAGAATTTATAAAAAAGGAGAAGAAAGGTGTGAAGGATAAAGGGCAGGTATGAAGGATAAAGCTCAGAAAATATGGAGGCAAAACAAACTTTAATATTTGCTCACTACCTGTTTTTTACCAACTAACAGTGCTTTTCCTATTTTATCTCTTTGAGTGCTTATATCACTCTTAAGAGACAGTTGCTCTTTTTCACAGTTCTACAGATGAAGTAATTTAACACCAAAAAAGTTGAATAACTTGCTCATGTTAAAAGTCAGGGCCAAGATTTGGAATGCAGGTTTTCAGGCTAGTTCTAAGATAATTTGCCAGCCCTCTAGCAAAAGGAGCCTGAGAAGAGAAAGAATGGGAGAAATAGAGTCAAAGTAATGTAATTTCATAGGAGATAAAAGTCAAAGAGAACATCTTTAAAAAAAAATAGAGAAGTCAACCTTGACTGATGTATTTGTAATGAAAAAAGTTGAGTATAGTTTTATTCCAATGTTTTTCAGCTGGGGGCAGTTTTGTCCCCCAGGAGACACTTGGCAATGTCTGAACATATATTTTGCTATCACCATCGAGAGGGATATTTTTGGCTAATGGTGTGTAATGGCTACAAGTCAGGAGTACTGCTGAACATTAGACAATGAGCTGGGCAGCCCTCATAACAGAGAATTATTTGGCCTAAAATAGTGGTACCAAGGTCACAGAACCCTGTGCTAGACAATACAGATTAAAGTCCTGACTCATCTAGTTAGTTTTGTGATTTTAGATAAAAATATAACCTTTTTAGACAAAAATCTAACCTGTAACCTTTCTTGGTCTTATGTTGCCATGTTTGTAAACATGCAAACAGTACTTGCTGACTACTTCACAGTTTCGAGCAGTGCATGAGATAATATGTGTGAAACCAATTGTAACATGAACTGAAAATCATGTTAAAATGGTTATTTATGGAGAATGAGAATTTTTAAAAACAATACATTTGATTTGATGATTGGGTTGTCATCAGATGTAAGAATTTATTTCAAGTTGTTGAAAAAGAAAGACAGGTGGCAATGAGTAAAGGCTAAAGTTTCAGTGAAGATGAGAGCAGAGGGCGACCTGTCAAGGCTTTAAGAGGCTCAAGGAAGTACTTTATTATGTGGGAGATGATGTGAGCCATTTTGTAGCTGAGGGATAGGTTGACTAGTGGAGGAAACACTGAAGATTAAATGAGAGAGGTGCCAGTTGCTTGGGGCTTTGAAGAGGTGGCTCCTTGAGGAGGGCTTGACCCAGGGAAAGAAGGCACATTTCCTTGAGACAGGAAAGATGGAAAACAGGTGACAGTAATGGTACATTTTTAGAGGTTGCTTTTGAACAGGCAGTGAGACAGGAGGCTGCGGAAAAATCTTTATAGGAAAACCTCAACCTTCTTAGTAAATTTGAAGGCAAGATCAACTGTTCGTATTAAGGAAGGGAAATAAGGGTGAATTTGAATTATTGGGAATGGAGAAGATCTGGAGTTGCCACTGTGGGAATTACATTTGAAGTTTAGTAGCAAATGAGCAAATAGGTTGCTGAAGAGCCATAGGAGCCCAGTAGGCTTGTTTAGCCTGGATTTGTAGAGGACCCAGTAACTAGTGGGGCTTCCCTTGTGGCTAACATAGTAAAGAATCTGCCACCTGTGTGGAAGATCCAGGTTCAATCCCTGGGTCAGGAAGATCCCCTGGAAAAGTGAATGGCAACCTACTCCAGTATTCTTGCCTAGAGAATTCCATGGACAGAGGAACCTGACAGGCTACAGTCTAAGGTGTCACAAAGAGTTGGATACAACTGAGCAACTAACATTTTCAGTTGCTATTATTTCATCGCAGTGATAGGTAGTTATGGGATGTCTAAAAGGAAGGAGGTAAGGAGATTGTGGTTAGCGCTCAAAGAGACTCCGAGTTTGGGATTTTGAAGGTGTGGCCATTCAGCTTGCTGCTTAGGGCCAAGGTTTGGTCATAATGGTCAGGGAGCTGAAGAGGCACTTTAGATATGCATAGCAGTCAGTGTGTAGGAGGGTTTTCAGCATCAGGATGTCGGGTAAACACAGGCATTGAGTCTCCAAGGCCATCACCTGAGAGAAGTGATGGAGAGAAATACTGAGCAGACTGCTGAGGTTCAGTGGAAGAGGATTCTGGGTACTGGTGAAGGCAGTGAGGGGACGGTGGGAGCTTCAGTAGAGGCAACTTGGCTGAATGATGAGAGCAGAACAGTGTTCTGGAAGCAGCACTGAGGAGCAAGCATTGAGGACGTTTTCCTTCCCTCTGGGTGAGTGCAAGGGAATAGAAGTGTAGCTAGTCCCTCTGGAGAGTCCTGTGGAGAAGGCTGTGTGTGAGGAAGGGGAGGCCAGTTACTGTGAACTTTTGGGAGAGATACGTTAAGGAAAGGTTTAATGCATCATACAGTTAAGTGACTATTTAATAAGGGTTTCATGGAAGGGTGGGGCAGCCTGGATGGAAGGAAAAGTAGTGGAGAATGGCAAAGGTTAAGCAGCTAATTGGATTAAGAATGAGACTTAGAAAAAGTGGCCTGTGGAAGGAGCGTGGGCCCAGCATGGCAGTTTAGGACATTAATGGCAGTTTGCAGGCATTTGTGAATGCTAGGGAGGCCGATGAAGACAGAATAGCCTGACCCCAATGGCCCAGAGGATATGTCTGAGCCTCTAAGCTGTCCTGGCCCCTAATGGGACCCCTTTAGCATCTCCTGGTGGAAGCATAAGTTGGCTAGTGAGGTATATAGCTTCACTATATTGAATTCCTGATGTTTTATGTATACACGCATAGGCATATCCATATACATATGTATATATATATGGATGGATGTATATGTGTGTATGTGTTCTCAGTCATGTGAACATTGAGTCCTATGAGCATATAGTCCATGGGGATCACCCACTAGGCTCCTCTCTCCATGGAATTTTCCAGGCAAAAATACTGAAATGGGTTGCCATTTGCTACTCCAGGGGATCTTCCTGACCTAGGGACTGAACCCATGTCTCTTGTACCTCCTGCATTGGCAGGCAGATTTCCACTTTGCTACCTGGTAAGCTTTTGAAGTAAGGTTGGAGCGGGGATACACATACACACGCACGAACACCAGGTGTTTGCGTGTGTGTGTGTGTGTGTGTGTGTGTGTGTGTGTATCCCTGGTCCAACCCTACTCCACACTCATCTTTTTCCCCAACAGATAAAAATCAGACTTGGGAAGCAATTCTATTTACCTAAAAATAGCAAGCTAGCAGTTGGTTCATTGAAATATTGTATGCAGTTTGATTCATTTGAAGTAAATATGGCTGCACTCACAGAGCTGAAAAATATTCACAAGAACAAGAACAAGCTATAATATGTCCTTCATAATGGGTTCATTCTGCTTTAGTATGTCCATTCTGCCCAGGTAGCCTATAACCACGTTTCAATATATCCTTAAGGTAATAATATTGGAGAATTTGGTTATGAAAAATGGGATTAAATTATCTGTAACTTGTATAACACTGCCAATTTACAAATAAAAGTGTTATTCACGTTAAAAATGATTATTTCAATTCTATTTTCTAGTCTGCTGTGTTTGGTACATAGCATCTGAGCAGCTCGTTAAAGAATGTGAGAAAACAAATGCTCTTTTGAAGCAAAAACCACTGGATTTACTGAGAATAATTAGGCCTAAATTTTCAAAGATGACTGCAGTGGTACAAGCTGTAGACATAGAGGCAACCATTGTTCTCATATTCTCATGTGCGAATTGGGCAATTGAGCATGGAAATTGAAAATTGAAAATGAGGCATGAATTGACAGTGTGTGTGTAAGTGTGCACCATACTCTGTGAATGTCTTCGTACTTCAGATCTTGGTTTTAATAAGACCGAAGCAGGTACTTGCAATCAGCAAGTCTGTTTCATTTCTTAAAATCTGAAGATCTAAGGATTTTAGAAAATTATTTATTTGAAATACCTAGCCATAATTCTTACTACTCATTTTTTTTTGGCTACACCTTGGGAAAGTCTGGGATAACAAATAATACATTTGAAAAAGCCTATGTCTATGATGCTTAAATGCATAGTTTTCTAAATTGGGCAAATACAGATAATAATATTAGCTTTTTACAGTTTTGTGAGCAGAATAGCTCAGTTAGAATTCAGTTCAGATTCAGTCTACACAAATATAGACTGTGTGTTTCAGAAAGATCAGAGATGGAAAAGGCATACTGAGCCTTTATAATATTTAAAAGCTAGTGCTTTCCTAAAATCATTTCATAGAGATGTGTAACTTTTGTTTAAAGATAATTTATGGCATTTTCTTCTGAAAATTGGCTTATATATGTTTTGAAAATATATTTTCCTTTTGTGAATTTTCTCTTGATTTAGTTGAAAGCTCTATATTTGCAGTAAAGATGATCTCCTATTATATTATTCTTTGAAAATGTTTGTTTTGTTCAAGATGCAGCAAAATGTTATGGCTTTATAGTATATTTGTTAGTCACTTAAACTTTGAATTATATCTGAAAAATAGTATCTATTTTGTTATTACAGTTTTCTGCTGGAAAAGTGAAATTAAAATTACTGAAGGAGCAACTTCAAGGTAAACAGTTTACACTATATTATTAGGTAATATTATAGATATAATTATCTTTTTAACCTTTGAATTACATAGAAAGTTGAAATTCTAAGACTATTCATGCAGTATAATGACTCTAAACCCCAAAATGTTGACTCTTTATCTGTGATATTCAAAATACATTTTATCTGTGTTTTGGGGAAGGGCACTTATTTTATATCAAAAATCAACTTAGGTTATGACTATAATAATAGTATTTTTGAAAGATGAAGACTTACATAGCATTGCTCCTTAACCTTTATTAATATAATATCTTAAACAGGAAGAAAATTCTAGCAGTATAAAATTATAAATTGAAATTTTACTCTAGGAAATTAAAAGAACATTGAAAAATGCTTTTTAAAAAGAATTAAAAAATAGCAAAAACAAATTTTGAATTTATGGTAATTCTAAAAGAAATGAGATTTTTAATATAGAGGATAAACATTTAATTTGAATAATTAAGATAATTTGATAGAATATGTTCTAGAAATACATATAACATTTATTATAGAAGTTGTTCTGTATTGGCTTCAGTTTCATCCAGAAACGGGACAGAACGCTATAGGAATTCTATCCAAAGCACAGTTTTTAACATTCTGTAATTTTATGTGTCTAGTTCGATTGAGCTTACAGCAGAATGTATATGGGTGGATGTTTGTGGCCCCATGGTCACAGTGGGTGGGAGGGAGATTGTGGGCTCCCCAGTCTGCTGGAGAGATTAG
>SJYA01000124.1:33088-57713 GCA_006410615.1 Neotragus moschatus
GAGAGATTAGACTTGGCTACATGCCATTCTTATTGGGCACCTGATATGTATACACTATTTGAGAATATAGAAATGTGCATAATTTCCTTACTTTATCAATCAGAAAACTGAACATTGTATTTTGATGTGATTGGTCTTTGTTTATTTTTCCTTTCAGGACCAGCGAAACAACCACTAAATTATAAAATGGCAAATTCCTCTGAAAATGACAAACCCAGGATAAAAGGGAAGGTTTGCGGGCAGTGTGAGAAAAAAGCTGCTCTGCTAGTACGTACACGGGGATAAAATCTTGGAGCAGAACTCTCACATGGGCTCATACACTTGTCCCGCCTTAAACTGCTTTGGTAGCCACGCAATTTTCCTTCATGACCCTTGCTAAGAGTGAATTGTGCAGGCTGCTGGGAAAGGCCAGTGCTAAATGATGCACTGAACCTCAGCTTCTCATTCCTGTTTAAGAACATAACTTAACTCTTGTCCTCTCTCCCTTGAATCATGCCTATCAGCACACAAATATGCTGCATTATTTCCCAAACCAAAGAAGAAATTCTTCTTTGACCCCCAGATTCCTCTTGCATCCCTTTCAGTAATACTTCTGAAGGCTTGTCTGCTCTTACTATCATTGTATTCTCTCCTCCCATTCTTTTTTTTTTTTAACAAAATTGAGTTATAATTTACTCTGAAATGGACAGATCTTAAATGTATATGACCCCATCAAGAGAATATAATACCCCAGAAGTTTCTTTTGTACCTTTTTCAATTAATTCCCTTTACAAAGCCAACTACAATTTTAATTTTTAGCAGCATACCTTTAGTGGTGCTAAACTTATTCTTGGAATTTATATAAATGGAATGATATGGTATATTTTTTCTGTGTAAGGCTTTCTTGGGGTTTTTTTGTATCCTTGACCCCTGGGTTTTGGAGTGCCACAGGGCTTAGTCCTCAACCTCTTCTGTAGTCTGTTTATGTGATTCTTTAGTCATTAAGTCATCTCTGACTCTTTAGCGACCTAGTCCATGGGACTTTCCAAGCTAGAATATTACAGTGGGCTGCCATTTCCTTCTCCAGGGGATCTTCCTGACCCAGAGATCAAACTTGTGTCTCCTGCTTTGACAGTCAGATTCTTTACTACTGGGCCAGCAGGGAAACCAGTCTATTTGTACTTACTGTTTGAATAGTTTCATCTACTCTCTTGGCTTTAAAGACCATCTCTATTTTGATGGTTCCCAAATGACACCCCACTCCAGCACTCTTGCCTGGAAAATCCCATGGACAGAGAGGAGCCTGGTAGGCTACAGTCCATGAGGTTGCTACTAGTCGGACATGACTGAGCGACTTCACTTTCACTTTTCACTTTCATGCATGGGAGAAGGAAATGGTAACCCACTCCAGTGTTCTCGCCTGGAGAATCTCAGGGACGGGGGAGCCTCATGGGCTGCCATCTATGGGGTCTCACAGAGTCGGACATGACCGAAGAGACTTAGCAGCAGCAGCAGCAAACTTATTAACACATCTCTAGTTAATATTTCCCCTCTGAACTTTCAACTGAGATACTTGGATGGCTGACGAAAATGACTAATTTAACGTGTTCAAAACTCAACTCTTCAGATCTCCCCAACAGATTTTTTCCTTACCAAGGTCTCATATCAATAAAGGTCAATTCAAACTACAGGCTTTTATAAAACAGAAACAGCTGAGTTGTACTGTCTAGTTCTGTGAAGCTGCCTCGTTCATCAGGGCAGCATTTATCACTGTTTAGTGTATGTTTATTTTCTGTTTACCTGCAATGTAAACTTCATGAGCATACGGACTTTAGTTTTCTCTACTGCTCTGTGCCCACCACCTAGAATTGTGCCTGCAATTTACCAGGTCCTCAGCCCATACTTGTTGAATGTGTTTATTTCTTCAGGGCTTCCCCAATGGCTCAGAGGGTAAAGAATCCGCTTGTAATTCAGAAGACATAGGAGATGTGGGCTCAGACCCTGGGTTGGAAAGATCCCCCAGAAGAGGAAATGGCAATATATTCCATTATTTTTGCTGGAAAAATTCCATGGACAGAGGAGCGGCAGGCTATAGTCCATGGGCCCACAAAGAGCTGGACACAGCTGAGTGACTAAGCACAACACACAAGCACACATGTTTCTTTAAAACGTTTCTGTTATTGAAAACATTGTTATCATTGAAGCTAACTTAAAGAAAGATAGCCAATATCTTTTGCAATTAAAATATCATGCACACTTCGGAAGCAGTTTTTTCTCCAAAGAATGCAATGGTTATAACTAATATTTGTGGGTTACTATAACTAATATTTATTATAATTTCAGAGAATTTAGATAATCACTTCTGATTCAAGATTGTATTACTGGCCTTATTTCATGGCAATTTTAACTGAACTCAGAGATCTAGAATTCTGTCTAGTAAAGAGCTAATAATACTAAATGTAAAACCCTGGCTCTTGGTATAATGCTGTTGCTATTATATAATACTTCTTTTCTTCTTACTGAGGTAATGGTGGACAATAATTTGAGGAATTTTAGAAAGCTATATCTACCCAGAAATGTTTAGAAAATATAAGCCAGTGCTAATATTCCTGAAGCTTGAAATATGACAGCTAAAAGGGACTTAAGGTCAGAACTGAATTGTTTGAATCCACTGTTCATGATCTGAAAATCATTTGGCTTAGGAGCTATGAGTCAATATTTCTCATGACTCCTTTTCTATGTTGAACACTGTATATAGACCATGGAATTAGAAAAAAATGGCACATGTAGATAAGACTTGACTTGGAAATAAAAATCTGTTTTTCCAGGGAGAAGGAAAAGCAAGCAAAGGACATTCCGGACAGTATACATGGCACCTGCTTTGGCTGGAAAGCAGATGAGAGTGACAGTGTAGAGTGATTACAAAGCTGATCTGCCTGAAAACTGTTGTAAATAGAAGCCAGGATTTAGGCTCTAACTTAAGAAAGGATATTGTTTGATTTTAAATGAAAATAACATCCCATCATACTTTTTAAAAGCACAATGTTTTTTTTTTTTTTAATTTCATGCTTGGTAGATGTAATGAACTCTGTAGTGTTGAATTCTAAGGTTACCTCATGTTCTTAGCTTCCATCATTCTAGATGGTCATGCTGATTGGATAATCAAAGTCAGTCTCTCTCTGTCTTATGGCATGACCTTCATCAGGGAAGATCGTATAGGGATGGGAGGTAGGGATTAAGAGCTTGCCTTTTGGAGGTTGGCATTTCAGCTTTACCTGTTGTTAGCTCTGTGACCTTTAGCAAATGACTTAATTCTTTATATTTCTGTTTTCTCATTTGTAAAATGGGATAAAATGGATAACAGTAGTCTAGACCTCAGAGTTATTGAAGATAATGGTTAATGCATGTGAAGTATTTAGCACTGTGCCTAGCACATTAAGAGAAGGTAGTAAATTGCATGCCTTTTTTGTTGGCATATTATATATATATTGTCTTCATATATACTGGTGGTAAAAATAAACCCCTCAATTTGTGGATTTCTTATTTTGGAAAGAAATGCCAGAGACTTCTGGCTGTTTCTTTATGGCAACGGGGAAATGGATAGTTGAAAATTACTTATTAATTTGACAAATGTGGATAATTAAATTAAACTCAGATGGACTCTGAAGTCATAGCATAACTGACCCAGCCTTGATCAAATTAAAAAGTGATATGCTAGAACTGCACTTGAGTATTCCATCACTGACGAATCATCTGTGGTGGAATGAAGTCCTTATCTGTGTTCTTGCCAGCTATACAAACTGCTTAAAAAGATTTTCCAGTTGTTGGTCATTTTCCCCCATTTTAAAATCCATTATGGATTTAAATCCATTATTTTAAATCCATTAAATCCATTTCTTAAAATCCAAATATGCTTGTATAACAAAATATATAAGCTTGCTCTGTGACTCCAGCTTTGATCTTCCAATATAATATCCCTTTGTTTACTTTTATTAAAAATCTATTGTTAGCAAATATTTGGCCTAGAATTATATGCTGAAGGCTTCTCTTGTGGCTCAGATGGTAAAGAGTCTGCCTGCAATGCAGGAGACCCGGATTTGATTCTTGAGATGGGAGGATCCCCGGAGAAGGAAATGGCAACCCAGTCCAGTACTCTTACCTGGAAAATCCCATGGATGGAGGAGCCTGGCAGGCTACAGTCCATGGGGTCGCAAAGAATTGGACATGATTGAGCAGCTTCACTTTTACTATATGCTCAGAATGACACTCAGTCTTCTATATTACATGCAAAAATGGTGCCCAATGTTTATGAGACAGTCATTAAAATATCAGCTGGTATGTTGTAGAATACATTTTGAAACCATTAATACAATACTACTTCCATATGTGTATGTGAAATTATAGCTTTTAATTTTATACTTAAAAATTATGGATTTAGTTGTTTGATTCTTCATTTATTTGAGACTATAGCTATTGAAACAAGAGTTGACAAGCTATAACCATTTCCCATACTGGGGATAGTACTTATTTTTCTTCCACTAAAATTATAAATCCAATTTTGAGTAGCTATAATCACACTTGACAGATGCACTTGAATTTTGATAAATACTAGACCATGCCATCATTTGATATACTGGATTTATTTTATTGCAGATTTTATCAAGGTTTTCCCATAAATGATTAGTACTGCAATCAATGGTCAATGATTAATCATTAGTAATGTGGGTATGGGTAAGAGTTTAAGTTTTGAGTCAGACCCTGGGGTTGAAATCCTGGCCCCATTAGCTGTACTATTGGACAAATTCTCAATCATTATGTTTCTCTGTTGCCTCATCTTCACAATGGAGGTTCCATGGTCATGCCAACGTTATGGGGTTCTTGTTAGAATTAAATGAGATGGAACACATGAAGCCCTTAGAACAATGAGTACGTGCTCCCCGAATGCTGTGAATATTGTTATTTGGTTCAACTCTTCATTTTTAGTTTCATTTTAGTTACATAAAATTAGTTACTCTTTTAACATTTTTTGGGTAGTTTTCCTAACCATTTCATATTTAATAAACATGGCTACATTGTTGTAGGTAACTGCATCATCATATGGGAATTTGCAATACAATTTAAAAAACTTAATGGACTCCTTTTGAGTTTTATTTTATTCATTTTTCATTGAGGTATAGTTGATTTACAATGTGTTAGTTTCAGGTATACAGCAAAGTGATTTAGTTAAATATATATGTATAGTTATATATGTGTATATAAATTTTTTCAGATTTTTTCCCTTTATAGGTTATTAAAAATACTGAGCATAATGCTCTGTCTATACAGTAGGTCCTTGTTGGTTATCTATTTTATACATGGCAGTGTGTATCTGTTAGTACCAAGCTCCTAATNATATATGTATAGTTATATATGTGTATATAAATTTTTTCAGATTTTTTCCCTTTATAGGTTATTAAAAATACTGAGCATAATGCTCTGTCTATACAGTAGGTCCTTGTTGGTTATCTATTTTATACATGGCAGTGTGTATCTGTTAGTACCAAGCTCCTAATTTAACCTCTGACCTCCTAAGTTTAGTCTACTTTTTTTCACCCATACACTCACCCTTTTTCACTCACTTTGTGGTCTGCATCCAACAGCTGGTGGACATCACCTGGGAGCTTGTTAGAATGCAGGAGGATCTCAATCCCGTTCAGACTTCCCAAACCAGAGGGTACACTGTAGCTAATTCCCAGGAGATTCATATACATGGTGCAGTTTGAGAAGCGTCACCACTGAATTGCACGTCAGGCTACCACTGAACTGAACGAAGCCGAAGACCCTGATCTGTCACTCCCCAGTCTGCTCCAGCTGCTTTATGCTTACTGTACCCTGATACAAGGAGAGAAGAAGGAGGGGAGCAGACTGGTGGGCATCCTAAACGGGGAGGCAATGAAAGAAAGCTGAAGGGAGTGTGAGCTTCTCGACACAGGCTTCCTGACTATCTCCAAGTCTCGCACTTTCTTATTTGTGCTGTCAGTTATTCTCAACCTAGGCCAGACGCAAGGAAACGAGGGCTGTTAGCCATCTGCACTATTTTTTGTCATACTGTAAGAGGTGTCAGGGTGCCTGTACATCTACGCAGTAGTAATTACTCTTGCAGTAAAAATTTCATTTTCTTTCTTCAGTTTCACTCTTGCTCAGCACCATTATAGGCAGAAGTATATCACATTTTCCGACTTGTCCACAAATTTAAAAAATTACATTTTAACAGCATATAGCATTTGCTAGACAAATACACATTTGTGCATAATGATTTCGTCAGGCATAAGCATTGCTGACATGTTTTTTCTTGTATTTTTTTTTCCTTTGAGGAATCTTCTAAGTATGCTTTTAAAAATCACATTTTGAGAATCACCAGTGAAGCAATGCCTTTCAAAGAAGTCTGTGGGAATTTTTGGAGACAAATAATATATGCATCCTTTGAAACAAATTATGTCATGTAAATCCATACAGAAAGATAAAAGAACTCATAATGAAGTAGTTTTGACTCAGAGATAACACTTAATTTTTACCAGGTTAAGAAATTTGATTTGAGGTTGCTGGGTTTTAAAAATTGTACATACGTACATGCAACTAGCACTGAAGCCTACTTGCAGCTGTTATATTTATTTTGTCACGAGAATAAAGTTTTCAAGTTAATTTTTCTCAGTTACATATTAATAGCACAAATGTTGTCCTATTTTCTTGGGCTTCTCAGTTTCTTGGTGTGTAATTGGATAAATAAGCAATGAGTTCTTTACACATATGTTTTCTCAAAGTCGTATTTTATGAGACTATGATTTTTCAATATCTTTTAAGGTATGCCTTGAATGTGGAGAAGATTATTGTTCAGGATGCTTTGCTAAAATGCACCAGAAGGGGGCACTAAAACTCCATAGAACAACTCTTTTGCAGGTATGCCATCTTAAAACGCTCTACTTGTAGTGTGTTTATAAAATGTTTCAACAGGAAGACATTTAAGACCTGTTTAATTATCTAGAATTTAGGATGATTTGCATTAATTTCTAAAATTCTATTATGTACAGTCTTTACATGTAACTTAAAATTACTTGACAATGGTAATCTGGATTTTATTTTGTTGTTTAAACTGTTCTTTAATATAGCTCCTGAAACACTTAGCTTGATTAGAAATTTTACATTAGGCATTCTAACTGTGAACTTGACATTTAAAACTTAGACAATATTTTTTTCTATTGTGGTTTCAAATGAACACATGATTTGTTTTAAGTATTATTTCTATCTAGCTTATAAATAGAAATCTCTTGCTTTCTTCTCGTGTTTATTAAAAAAAAAGTCTTATTTGTCTTCCCTCATTGTTGTTTAAATAAGCTTATTTCTCATGTTTTTACTTTTCCTCCTACATATCACCAGCGTTTATTATCCTCATGTAATCATTTTTTTAAAATGCTTAAACTCAAACCTTGTCAGATGACTTTAAGTTTCTAATACTTAAACAATAAATATGGCTAAATATAGACTTAACATTTTATGCCAGATACATTTGATAATGCACTGGTTTGTCATAGATTTCACTTAATGTACCGAGTCAGTGCTAAGCAGTAACCCTACACAGAAGAATACTACTAGGATCCGGCTCCTAATGACCTGGAGATAAAAGTGAGAACCCAGGACCTTGGGGTTAAGGGATTTAATATTATCTTGTATGTTTTATGACTGTGTCTATATTTGGAAAGATCACTGGTAGACTTCAATCATTACATGTTGTTCAACATATATAAATATCAATAGCTCTCACAGATGCTGAAGACCCGAGTCACAAGGGGCACAAAGCATAACACTGACCTTCCTTTTATCAGNTTATCTTGTATGTTTTATGACTGTGTCTATATTTGGAAAGATCACTGGTAGACTTCAATCATTACATGTTGTTCAACATATATAAATATCAATAGCTCTCACAGATGCTGAAGACCCGAGTCACAAGGGGCACAAAGCATAACACTGACCTTCCTTTTATCAGTATTTACCAAAGTCAGTTACTTATTTACTTTTGAGTTTAGAGCCTTCTGGTAGAAGTGATAGAGGGGAAACAAAAATCCACTGTCTATTCCCCTGCCTCAGGAAGTATCGTACAGCTGGACAGTTATAGGAAATTAAAGTGAATGTACATAAAAGCGAGTGTAATAGTTAATAGATAAATCATATATAATTTAACTAAAGGCACTCCAGGTGAGGGTAAGGAGTATAATCACCCCACTGTGAATTCACATTAGAATTTTCCATTCAGCGATTTATTCAGCATATTTTCCTAATTGTCCGTCAGTAAATTTAGGCACTGTGCTATCTATACTAAGTTATCAGTTCACTTCAGTTCAGTCCTCAGTCATGTCCAACTCTTTGTGACCCTATGAACTAAAACCCGCCAGGCTCCTCTGTCCATGGGATTTTACAGGCAAGAATACTGGGCTGGGTTGCACTGTTCTCCTCCAGGGAATCTTCCTGACCCAGGAATCAACCTCCATCTTGTCTCTTGTGTCTCCCGCATCGGCAGGCAGATTCTTTACCACCAGCACCACCTGGGAAGCCCTTCTTGCCTTTAATCAATCGTCCCATTGACTGTCTGTCATTTTCATACTATTTCTGTACATTGTTGAGTCCTTCGATTTTTTTTTTTTCCTGTCATCTTGCTTTATTTTCTCCTTGTTTCCATCATTCTTCCCTGTGCGTTAAGGTAATGTTCTTGATGCTGTTGTATGTTGACCTGATGGTCAGTGTTGAGCAGTGAGTATATATCTCTTTCTGCTTGGTGGTTTAGTCATATTAATCAGCCATAGTAGTTTTAGTTCTTCACTATTTTTGGTAAAAGTCATGAGACTCTTTTTGGTCACCTGTAATTCACATACTATTGTACATCAACTGTATCTTAATTTTAAAATATACATATTATAGAAACAAAGAAAAAGAAGTAATGAGAGTTTTTTCATTGACTGTTGAATTCATACCTAATCTGAGAATATATCTGAATATTAAGCAATACTATATAAAAAGCAAGCATTCTAAGCTAATGGCTGCTGTACTTTATATTATTTAACCTATGCTGGCATTTAAGAATGACCTGTTTTGAGTGTTGTAAACCATTTCAACTCCATCCTACAGATCAGCGAGTCTTTACAAAGTTCACAGTCAGTAGGGACCATTTTGTTCTGGCATATCTTGTTTCATTTAAGAGATAAACCCTAAAAAATATCGAAGGTAAACTACTACCATTTCCATGTTGAATAAAATAATTTCAAAAGGTCTGTCTTTTGATTTATGATTGATTTATCCTTAGAAGTGATTTCAGCACAAGTTTATTTATTTTTTACCTTCTCCAAACCTCTCTGAAATAGTTAATTATCAGCAAAATAATGTGTAAATGCGTAGAGTTACTGAAGATGAAAATTCTACTTCTATATTTAGAATANAAAGGTCTGTCTTTTGATTTATGATTGATTTATCCTTAGAAGTGATTTCAGCACAAGTTTATTTATTTTTTACCTTCTCCAAACCTCTCTGAAATAGTTAATTATCAGCAAAATAATGTGTAAATGCGTAGAGTTACTGAAGATGAAAATTCTACTTCTATATTTAGAATAAATTTTCAACAATAAAGGTTGAAATGAAAGATTTTTTCTACTGGGAAAGCCTCACATGGTGAAACATAGGTCTTAATATATCAGGAATTTGTATTTCCTTTTAACAACAAAAGATCAAGCGGAAGAGAACAAGGTTAATTAGAAATAAAGAAAAATAGGGGGCAAAACAGATGAAAGGCATTCCAGTTTGAAGTATGACATGCACAAAGGGAGGCTGGATTAAGTAAATCATTACTATACTCTGGTATGTATATTTTAAAAATTGGAATGGAGATTTTCTTAACCAGAGGAGAAACCTTGGGAAGAGACTTGGTTAGTAATGAGACAAGAGATAATTGAAGTAGAATTTCCATGTGTTCTAGTATGAAGCATTTATGTTCATCCTTTTTATCTGTGAGATAAGGTATGCCTATATAAATATGGATTATAAGTGGGAATATTTTTTCATTTGAACATTCTTACAGGAGAATAATTACCGGGGAGAATCTCAGTTATCATCAGAATACTATATGTTGCCTGACTTAGTGGTAGAGTGTTTTCTTTCGTTTGACAATGATCAGTATCAGCTTTTAGATTCACACTATCATTATTTGTTAACGCTTAGAATAATACAGTATTTTTCGACCATAGCTAGTCATTTAGATAATAACATGGTTACCTGCTTGATGATCTTAAGGTACTGATTTTAAATGCTGTGTGCAGGACATACTATAGATGCTATGTTGTGACACCCAGATCCTCCTCTTTAGAACTGAGAAACTCACTTCCCTAATCTCCTGGAATGCTGTCTACAGGTAGATCATAGCAGAGTTTCTTCCCAGGAATTGCCTTTGCCCAAAGAGAACTGCTGAGCTTCTCTTGTGGTTCAGCTTGTAAAGAATCCACCTTCAATGAGGGAGACCTGAGTTTGATCTTTGGGTTGGAAAGATCCTCTAGAGAAGGGAAAGGCTACCCACGCCAGTATTCTGGCCTGGAGAATTCCATAGACTGTATAGTCCTTGGGGTGTCCAAGAGTTGGACACAACAGAGCGACTTTCACACAAAGAGAACCGCCACCTCCAAGTTTACACTCTATTTCTAGAGGCAGACCATCCTCTGGTCAAATATCTGGTCTAGGTTAGGGCACAAATTCTCAGAAACCCATTGCCTCAATTGAGGACAACTCAGATGGACTATTACAGCTCCTCTTTGGGGGTTGACAATTGCATCAAATTCAGCTTTCCTCTTTGCCCAGTTCTGCTATCTACTCTCCCACAACCCACAGGTATCATTCTCAGAGCACACCCCATTAGAAGTTAGGCAGGCAAATCTCAGAATTTGTTTCTTGGTGAACCTGATCTGTGACACTATGTAATGTAGAGTCAGTTTATAGATGATTGTTGCCCAATTTTAGAATGTACTGAAATTTTTGAAGGGCAATATATCACATCTTTTTCTTCACTTTCCAGATTCTAAACCAATTGAGAAATAGGTATTAGAGTCAGAAGGTATAAATAAAAATATCAGTTCTGTTATTGATATAATCAGAATTAGTGGTTGTAGCACAGGTGTTTGGATAAATTCAGCTTACTGGTGCTTCCTGAAATTTTTTGTCCCTTCTCCCAGCTCTCATATTGTAGACATTTCCCTTTGGCAGGGCAGGCTCAGTCTCTAAGTCCTACTCTTTGTGACCCCATGGACTGTAGCCCACCTGGCTCTTGTGTCCATGGGATTCTTCAGGCAATGTTACTGGAGTGGGTTGCCATTTCCTCCTCCAGGGGATCGTCTCCACCCTGGGACTGAACCTAGTCTCTATTGGCAGGCGGATTCTTTACCACTGTGCCACCAGGGAAGGTGGCACAACAGGATTCACCCAGAAAAAACCCTTAGTGGAGATCTAGATTGGAAAACATCTTTCTCAGGGCAGGCAGCCCTTGGAGAAACCAGCACAGGCCGAGGTGAGCATGCCCTCTTTTTCTTCCCGAAGTCTCACAGACAAGAATAGAAATAGAGGATGGGGAGTACTTGTTTCTTCAGATAAAAGTCCGGGTAATGTCAATATCTTGACATTATATAGCACTATTTAAATTTGCTATTTATGACTATAGTTAGCACTATACAAAAGAAAAAAAATAAAATATTTAGAATATATATATAAACAACCAAGTATTAGCTCAATTTTTCTTTTCCTTCTTAAAAATGAGTAATTCCATATAATTTTGAACTTCTGTCAAAGGATTTTTTAAACTTTTCTTATTGACCATTTTCTCCTCTATATCTTCTGATAAACTTCAGATCTTCTAAGGAGAGGAACTATTTCTGTCTTGTTCACTGTATTCTTAGTGCTTAACACCATAGCTGGCATGTAAAAAATCACATTTTTGAATGAATGAAAGAAAACATGAATAAATCCTGACGGGTACAATCAAGCTCATGAAATAATTTAAGACTACATTTTAAGTGGCACAGTTTCTTTTTCTCTGAATTTTGAAAACCAAAAATTGCATAATTAATTACATGGTGCATTAGTAAGTTATGTTGGTGAAAGGTTAAGAAAAGCCTTCCCTTTTGTGTCTGAGATTTGACCTTTAGTTACCTTTCTAGCTCTTCCCCACCACCCTGCCCTGGGAAACAGATAAAAGTCTTAATATCAACTATGTTTCTAGACCATATATTCATAAAATGACTCTGGGTTGGCAGATTGCCTCTAACAGGAGGGCCATAGTTATTAATACCTGAGATAAGCCACAGCTCTCCCAGTGCAGTGTAGGGAGCTATCTAACCGAAGCCCCTGTGGGGCTTCAGAACCATCAGAATGGGGGGTCTGTCCCTCACCTCTCCAAGTGGTGCTTCTGCGTGAGCTGTTGCAAGACTCCACCAAAAAATACAAGCTGATGCCATCTCATGGCCAAACTGTTGTTCCTGTCCTTAACCTGCTGAGCAGACTGTTGCCAAGAGTGGTTTGATGACAACCTGGTGAGTCTGAAAGTTTAAATTGCTCAGGTAGACTCCAGGAAGCATGGTCAATTAAGCGTTTGATTAACTGAAATTTCAGAAAACGGAATGCTGTTATACCCAAAAGATAAATAAAGGACACATATATAGACATCACTGACAAGAATTTTTTAAAAAAGTTTTTATTAAGATGTAACTCACATACTCTACAACTCTGTGAAATTTGCAATGCAGTGGATTTTAGTATATTCATGGATGTGTGGTCTTTGATGACTAGCTGCTTCTTAGGTTCTATGTATGTTGTGGCATGTATTAGTGCTTCACTTACTTATGGCCAAATAGCTTTCCACTGTATGGATATACCACACTTTGTTTATCCATTCATCATTTGATGGACATGTAGCTATTTCCACCTTTTGGCCATTATGAATAATGCTGCTGTGAATATTTATGTACAGGTTTTTGTGGGGGTATGTTTTAATTTCTCATTGCTATATCTCTAGTATGGAATTTCTGAGTTGTAAGATAACTCTAATCTTTAATTGAGGAATGGCCAGAGAGTGACTGCTCCATTTTATACTCCTACACTTACATCTGACTTTTTGATTCTAGTAGCCTAGTGGGCATGAAGTAGTTTCTCACTGTGGTTTTCATTTGCATTTCCCCCAATTACTGATTATGAACATCTTTTCATGTGTGATGGCACCCCACTCCAGTACTCTTGCCTGGAAAACCCCATGGATGGAGGAGCCTGGTAGGCTGTAGTCCATGGAATCGCGAAGAGTTGGACATGACTAAGCGACTGCATTTTNAGGCTAACCTAGGCTAACTAGGTCTGTATGCACCCCTACTCCAGTACTCTTGCCTGGAAAATGCCATGGATGGAGGAGCCTGGTAGGCTGCAGTCCATGGGGTCACTAACAGTCGGGCACAACTGAGCGACTTCACTTTCACTTTTCACTTTCCTGCATTGGAGAAGGAAACGGCAACCCACTCCAGTATTCTTGCCTGGAGAATCCCAGAGACAGAGGAGCCTAGTGGGCTGCTGTCTATGGGGTAGCACAGAGTCGGACACAAATGAAGTGACTTAGCAGCAGCAGCAGCAGACCAGGATAAATAGAATATTTTTAAATTCACACTAAAGGAAACCGGAATCAATCAAGCCACAGAAAATCACTTTAAAATAAATGCCTAAAAGTATATAAGGCTATAGAGAAAAATAGTATTGACTTGGATAACAAAATTTCAGAACTTTATCAGAACACTGACCAAACAGAGATAATAAAAATGAGATACATTTTTATGAGAGATCAATCCAGGAAATCTATAGGAGTGCTATAAACAATGGAGGTATAAGAATCAAGGGGAAACCAATGTTCATCTCAGCACTGTTACAATAGTTAGGATGTGGAAGCAACCTAGATGTCCATTGGCATATGAATGGATAAGAAAATTGTGGTACATATACACAATGGAATATTCAGTTCAGTTGCTCAGTCATGTACGACTCTTTGTGACCCCATGAATTGCAGCATGCCAGGCCTCCCTGTCCATCACCAACTCCCGGAGTTCACTCAGACTCACATCCATCAAGTTGGTGATGCCATCCAGCCATGTCATCCTCTGTCGTCCCCTTCTCCTCCTGCCCCCAATCCCTTCCAGTATCAGANTAATGCTAATGAGTCAAAAGAGGGATAGTTTGAGGGACATTTTCAAAAGTATTAGAGTAATAGATATCTTGGAAGACTTTTGTGGAAATACAGTGAGGTAAAATTTTAGAGAAATACAGACTTCCTCCATATCCGAACAGAGAATAATTAATCTCAATAATTAGAGGGGGCAGTAAAGATCATTAATCTGAGAATCCATGACTTACCAATAGAATATGACAAAGGTGAAGGGGTTTTGCAAACATAATTATGGTTCCAGATAAGTTGATTTTGAGTTAGAAAAAGAGAGCTGATTTTGGATGGACCTCACTTGGTCAGACGAAAGCCCTTAAAAGGGAAACTAAGGCCCTTCCGAAGTCAGAGAGATCCTCTTGTTGGCCTTGAAGAGTAACTTGCCCTGGAGTGAGAGGGTCTGGGAGAGGCCTCTCCCAGTGACAAAGTATGGGCAGCCTCTAGGAACTGACAGTAGCCAGCCAGAAAATGGAACCTCGGTCCTGTAGCCTCAGGAACTGAATTCTGCCAACAACCTTGTAAGCTCAGAAGAGAACCCTAGACTCAGGAAGGAAAGTGTCCTGGCCCACNCTCTCCCAGTGACAAAGCATGGGCAGCCTCTAGGAGCTGACAGTAGCCAGCCAGAAAATGGAACCTCGGTCCTGTAGCCTCAGGAACTGAATTCTGCCAACAACCTTGTAAGCTCAGAAGAGAACCCTAGACTCAGGAAGGAAAGTGTCCTGGCCCACACCTTGACTGCTGTCTTTTGAGACCCTGAGCAGAGCATCCAGTTAAGCTGGACTTAGACTCTGACCCATGGAACCCATGAGATAAGAAATGTGTGTTGTTTTTTAAAAATCATTAGCCTAATCATATGTCTGAACCTTTAGTCAATCACAATGATACTGATTATTTGAGGAGTCTTTACAATTTGTAAGTACTACTTATATTGTCTTAGTTTTTTCATGGAGTCTGATCAATTTTACAGTAATTTTTAAATTTTTTTTCTATTTTCTGTTCATTTGTATTTATGAGATAAAATAATCAGTTGTATAATTACTATGTATAATAAAACAAGTGGACAATTATTGATTGCTATTTATTGGTGAGTTTATCCTGATATGCCTAAGTGTGTTAGTCACTCAGTCATGTCTGACTCCTTGAGACCCCATGGACTGTAGTATACCTAAAAATCTGTTTTTCAAAGTATTGCATATTAAATCACTTTTTCTTCATGTATCTCAAATATGCATAATTGCTGAAAGCAGCTAACTCATCTGGATGCATTGTACACATAATATTAGTTGAAAACAATAGTACTTGCTAAGATAATTAATATAGTGCATAATTATATGGCATTGAAACTGCAAATAGAAAGCAGATTGCAGGTGTGAATTTCCTACGTTGTTTTCTTGTTGCTATTCTGGCTCTTTTAAGATTGCTCTCTAAATAGAATTTTTAATGTTGCAATAAAATTTTGAAAGGCTGAGATCACATTTTGTTATTTTTTTTTAAGTGTCAAGTGATTTAAAATTTTTGAAAATACCTTTTGTGCTATTGCATTTATATGTTATATTGTCTTATTTTTAAATAGTTTAACTGCATTTAGTATTTTATTTCATTATTCTCACATGTTACTTTATTATAGTACTAAATATTGAGTCCAGATTACTTTTATTTGACATTTACTGTCTATTGAATAGTAAATTGCATTTATAATCAGAGGCATGTATCCAGGTGCTTGCTTATTTTTTATTATGTCTTTATGTGTCAAGGAGGAATAATAATACATAAATCTTTGATTAATAAAACCTATAGTTTCCATTAGACCTTTAGAGGAAAGGAAAATCTAAGGGTTCTTTAAGTTCTCCTTAAAGTTATACTGAAAGAGTGCTAGAATAAGCAATAAACTTCAGTCACATGAAAGTCTCACTTTCAGGATTTGATTCCTATCTAGCTTGCACTAAGTAGTTCTTTATACCACTGACATTTTTGTACTACTCATGCAAATTCCATATCTGTTTTTAGAAATATGATGAGCAGTAGATTTGAAACATGGTTCTGTTGTGAGTCCCTCTGCTGCAGTTTTCTTTCATCCTGCAAATAATTTAGTTTTCTCCTATTTCTACATATATTTATATGGGGACTTTTATTCAAACTCTGTTCTTCTTTCTGGTATCTGCTAAATGGAAATTCCTTTCCTTGCTTCTTTACCTTTTAGCTGGCCTGAAGTTGACCTTTTTCTCTCTTTCTTTTGATCCTAACAGTAGATGAAAACTTTGCTCAAGCCATTTATTTAAGGTATCATTTATTTCCAATTTCATAGAAAATTCGGAATTGACCCTATGGCAAAGCCTATTTTTAAGGAATAAATTTGTACTAAGACTACCTGTAAAGATGGATTCATTAGAAGTAAAATAACAGTTTTCCCTAAGAAAAGAGTATATATTTTAATGTGAAAAAACTGGGAGATAAATTTCATCTTGATCTTGGAAAAACAGCAAGAGGGTCTTTGTTCCCTGCCCAGGAATTGAATCTGGGTAACCTGAATGAAAACTCGGAATCTTGGCCACTAGACCACAACTGGCTAGAGGCTAGAAGCAAAGTTCCCCTGGCTCTTCTTGCCCTGTTTGTAAAGCGAATTTCTCAAGGAGGCAAAAGCTGTAAAAACAGGCACAAAGTTTATTACTAGAGACACAACACAACATGAGGGGAGCTCACAGAGAAAGACTGTTTATTTAGGACAGAAGCAAGGCAGAAATACACCTCAGGAGAGAAAGGGTGTGGGCATCTTTCCTAATGAGGAGGAGTGTAGTAAAGAAGCAGTTAAATCATTGATACAGGGCAGTTCTTCCGGGTCTTTGCTTACCTTTGGCCAGTTATCTGGATTCTCCTCTCACATCTGACCTGCTCTAGGACATGCCCCAACATGTAAAACTGAAAGTGAAAATGTTAGTCACTCAGTTGTGTCTGACTCTGTGATCCCATGGACTGTAGCCTACCAGGCTCCTCTGTCCTACAGGATTCTCCAGGCAAGAATACTGGAGTGGGTTGCCATACCCTTCTTCAGGGATCTTCCCAACTCAGGGATCAAACTCGGGTCTCCCGCATTGCAGGAAGATTCTTAGGACACTCCCCAACATGAGTGCATGTCTTTTTGCCAACATGATTCCAGCATAGAGGGTAGTGGGAGGTTTGACAGCACCTATTATGGGTTGGTGCCTCTTCCCTTTTGACCCCCAAGGAACCGTTCTGCACAGATGCAGTCCAGGAGGTCTCTTTGACCTCAGGAGTTGTTGTCTTATCTCTTTACTTTAGCAGCGCTCAGCTCCTGTCAGTAACTTGGTCCTTAAAGTGTCTAGCAAAATCAAAGCTCCAATTTTTCTCTGCTTGACAAACAGCAGCTCTCCTGCCCAGGGGCCCATTTACTATCTACCTCAAACTTTTTCAATTCTGTTTAATGGTTAGGATGTTCATAATTATGCATTTTTATAAATAATTTTTACTTTGCAAAGATATTTTTACTAGGTGGAAATTTAATGGGCTTGTTGCATCTTATTATTGATACATGATAATTTGAGAAAATTTATCTGCTTGATGTGGTTAGTAGTCCTTCTCTTTCATGTAGCTCCTGACTCAGAGAGGTTTAGTCTGGTTTGATAGTATTGATTTTAGATAACAGGATCCTTATACTATCATCATGCACTGTATTTAATGCAATATATAAATAGAAATATGCTAGCCACATTAATCTGTGGAGGAGATTTCTTTGGGTAAATAGACCTTGAGCAAATATTTTGATGATTTTTAATAAAAGTATATTTTACTCTAAAGTATAATTCTTCAGTGTACATGTATTACTGCCATAACACAATATATGATTTCTAAAAACTTGACATTCTGGATAATCTCCTACCTACCTAACAGGGCTCCACATATAATTAGAGTTAGGGAAAGGCCCTTCAAATCCTATGACTTTGTAATCAAAGCCCTAACAAAAACAGTAAACTCTCCGTATAAAACCACTGATGCACGGACCTTGAAGACTTTTGCTTCTTTTTCTGTGATACAGGTCCTGGTAGCAATTCACATCTAATGTCATCATTTTGCTTAAATGAAAACTCTGAATCAAACTGCTGTCTCCTTTATTAGTCCATTATTTAAAATCAGAGAGAGTATCTTCATAACATCTTTATCTGATTAATTGTGTCTGACTCTTTGCTACCCCATGGACTGTAGCCTGCATGGAATTCTCCTGGCAAGAATACCAGAGTGGGTTGCCATTCCCTTCTTCAGGGGATCTTCCCAACCCAGGGATCAAACCTGGGTCTTCCTGCATTGCTGGCAGATTCTTTACTGTCTGAAAGTGAAAATGAAATGAAAGTCGCTCAGTCTTGTCCGACTCTTTGTGACTCCATGGTCCATAAAGTCCATGGAGTTCTCCAGGCTGGAATACTACAGTGGGGAGCCTTTCCCTTCTCCAGGGGATCTTCCCAACCCAATGGTCAAACCCAGGTCTCCCGATTGCAGGTGGATTCTTTGCCAGTTGAGCCACAAGGGAAGCTCATTTCAGAAGATACTGTCTGAAAGCATCTTTATAACTTCTTTATCTGGACTCACATTCTTTCTAGATAGCTTAACTTAGTGGAATGCATGGTCATTAAAGTCATTAAAATAGTCTGTATTCCCACTGTGGGGAGATATTTTTATAGATTTTCAGCTTTTTTCCTAAGGTCTTTGTATATTGCTAAAATTTTGGCTTTAATTGTGAGACAGCTTGCCNGTACAGTTTAATGATTTTTAAAGTAAATTTACAGATCTGTGTCATAATCACCACAATTGAGTTTTAGAAAATTTCCATAACACCAAAAATTTCCTAGTCTTTTTATTGCAGTCAACTCTTGCTACCACTTCTCCCTGGCAATCACTGGTCTGTTTTTTGTTGCTTTAGATTTGTCTTTTCTAGAAATTTCATATAAATGGAATCATTCCTATGCAGTCTTTTGTGTCTGATTTCTTTCACTTAGCATAAGATTTTTGAGGTTCTTTTGCAGGGTAACATGTTCATTGTAGTGGTTTATTGCATTCTGACTCTGAATAATATTGCATCGTATTGATGTATCATATTTTCTTACTCCATTCATCAATTGATGGGCACAGATATTTTGAAGACTTTCGGCTGTTAGAATAATGATGCCAGGGATATTTGTGTACGGGTCTTTGCACAGACTTATATTTTTATTGCTCTTGTATAGATACCTAGGAGTGGAATAGTTGAGTTCCAAGGTTAGTATTTGTTAACTTTTCAAGAAACTACCAAAAGAACAGAATACAGGTATTGCCTTCTCTGTTTTCTAAAAGTGTTTTTATTGGTTTNTTGCACAGACTTATATTTTTATTGCTCTTGTATAGATACCTAGGAGTGGAATAGTTGAGTTCCAAGGTTAGTATTTGTTAACTTTTCAAGAAACTACCAAAAGAACAGAATACAGGTATTGCCTTCTCTGTTTTCTAAAAGTGTTTTTATTGGTTTGGTTTAATTTCTTCCTTAACTGTTGGATAGAATTTGCAGGTGAAGCAACCTGAGTCTGGGCTTTTTTTTAATGAGAAAATTTAAATTGCTAATTCAGTTTCTTTACCACATTATTCTATTGTATTTTTTTTCTTGAGTCAGTTTTGGTAATTTATTTCTTTCATTGAATTTGTCCATTCAATCTAAGTTGTCCATTTGTTGGCATAAATATTTCAAATTCTGCTATAATCTGGAAATTAGTGTAAGTCTATAGGGATGTTTCTTATATCGTTATAGATTTGTTAATTGATATTTCACTCTATCCCCACCCCACCCCTTGGTCAGTTTAATAAAGGTTTACAAATTTTTATAAATTTATATCCAACATTGGTGTTGGAGAAGATAAATTTATCTCCAACTGTGATGTTGGAGAAGACCCTTGAAAGTCCCTTGGACTGCAAGGAGATCCAACTAGTCAGTCCTAAAGGAAATCAGTCCTGAATATTCATTGCAAGGACTGATGCTGAAGCTGAAGCTCCAATACTTTGGCCACATGATGCGAAGAACTGACTCATTGGAAAAAAAAAAACCCTAATGCTGGGCAAGACTGAAGGCAGGAAGAGAAGGGTATGACAGAGGATGAAATGGTTGGATGGTATCACCGACTCAATGGACATGAGTTTGAGCAAACTCTGAGAGTTGGCCGTGGACAGGAAAGCCTGGCGTGCTGCAGTCTATGGGACCGCAAAGAGTTGGACACGACTGAGTGACTGAATTTAACTGATAAAATTTTAAGTCTTTCCAATTTTAGTTGCATTGATTTTTTGCAATTGTTGCTCCGATCCTTATTTTCTGAGTTCTACCTCCTTTTGGACTTTTTTCTTTTCTTTTTCAACCTTCTTGAAGTGCAGCTTAGATTATCGATTTTAGATCTTTCTTGCTTTCCCAAAATAGCACTGAAAGCTGTAACTTTCACTGTAAGCGCTGCTTTTCCTGCATACCATACATTCTGATATGTTGTGCTTTTATTTCCAGTCAATTTTCTAATTTTCCTTGTGATTTACTTTTCATCCAAAGATTATTTAGAAATAGGTTGTTCAACTTCTAAATATTTTATGATTTCCCTAAGTTATTTATTCCTGATTTATATTTTTTTGTTGAGATCAGTGAACATACTTTCTATTTCGATTCTTAATGAATTTATTAATACTTATTTTATGTGGAGCATATGTCTGTCTTGGAAAATGTGTCACATGATCTTGAAAAGAATTTGTGATCTGATGTGAGGTTGAGGGTTCTTTAAAAGTCACTTAGGTCAAGTTACTTGAGATTATTAAAGTTTTCTAAGTACTGATTCTCTGCCTAGCTGTTTCATAAATTTCTGAAAAGGAGGTATTGAGATTTCAAATGAAACAGCTCGGCAGAAAATCAGTAAGTTCATAGTGTTAATTACAGTGTTAATAATGTTGCTATATATGATTTTATGCTTTCAAAAGAAAGACAATAAAAGACAAAAAATAAATTTAAATTAAAAAATTAATACATCTTTTCCATTTACTCATACATTTATGCTTCTGGGTTGCGGTCTTTCTTCTGGTAGATTTAATACCTTTCAGTCTTCAAACCTTTCTTTACTATTTCTTGTAAGGCTGGTATGCTAGAAATGAATTATCCTCTTACTTTATCTATTGAGGAATGTCTGTATTTTTGCCTTCATTTTTAAAGGACAGTTTTCTGAATGTAAAATTATCTTTGGCAGTTTTTCCTTTCAGGACTTCATATTATTCTACTACCTTCTTGGCCTCCATTTTTTCAGATGTGAAATCAGCTTGTTATTCATATTGATGCACCCTTATACGTAATGAGTCCTTTGTCTCTTGTTCCTTTCAAGTTTTTCTGTTTGTCCTTGGCTTTCATAATTTGATCATGATATGTCTTGGTGTAAATCTCTTCTTGTTTGTCTTTCTTGAAGCTTGTTGAGCTTTGTAGATTTTTTGCAGTAATAGTTTTTCATCAAATAAAAGTCTGGGGCCCTTATTTCTTCTTATTTTTTACTGCTCATTTCTTTCCCTCTGATATTTCCACTAAATGTATGTTGGATGCTTGATGCTGTACCATAAGTCTCAAAAGCTGTGTTCATTTTCTTTTCAGTTTAGGTGATTGATCTTGGTTGGTCTTCAATTTAACTGAATTTTTCATTTCAAATCTATTGTTAGTTTATATAGGTCATACTCAAGAATCTTCTTTTTGTGTGTGATTTCCATTTTTAAATCAGCCCTTGTATAGCTCTCATATCCAGGTTTATCTCATTTAATGTTTACCTGGTCCACTCCTCATCCCAACTGGGACCAAAACCTCAGGTTGTTGGAGCCATAGGTTTTCCTCATTCATTTATAACCAAATTTTCTAGTTCACTGAT
The DNA here is from genome assembly GCA_006410615.1 of Neotragus moschatus. Lineage (NCBI taxonomy): Eukaryota > Metazoa > Chordata > Mammalia > Artiodactyla > Bovidae > Neotragus > Neotragus moschatus. Next base: position 55,232 of record SJYA01000124.1, read on the forward strand.
AATGCCAATGTAACTTCAAGACTCTCTCCTCCACTGGAATCAGGCACACTCCCTGTTCGCAAGGCCAGACTTGACTTTGGAGTTGACAAACCTGGGAAGGAACATTTAAGATAGGAGCAACCCCATGCAAGTAAGCCTTACACTTCGGAAAACTCAGGGTAGTGTTTTTTTTGTTTGTTTGTTTTAATAAATATTTATCAGTTTGTTCGCTTTTGGTTGATTTCAAGAGTTCTGAAATAGTTTTTTTAAACAAATTTATCCAGTTTAGTATTTGTTTTATGGTTGTAGAATTATGTACTGACCTCTTCTTTATTCCATAGCCAGAGATCTATTGAATTTGGCAGGAATTCTATTTTCTGGATATATAGTTTTCTATTTTCTGGATATATAGTTTTAAATAAACTATATTTCTTATTCACAGAAAAGTAGTTTGCTATTGTGATCTATAAAAAGAAGTAGTCATTTGAATGTCCTGTTTTATGCCATCACTCTGCTAAGTTTTTTTCATATAAAAGATATGTACTCACAACAGCTATCCTAGGTAGAGACTGTCTTCATTTTACAGGTACAAACATTCAGGCTTAGAGAGGTAAATGATTTGCCCTTTTCTGTTGTTATTAAAAGTGCCATTGATTTTACCTGTATTGACTTTGACTCAGGTAGCTTGGGTATAGAAATGAATGTTCAAATGGAATTTTTAGTCATTTTTATCTCAGAAAGTCAGTTAAATTAGACTCAACCACCATTTCTCAAGTACTTGTCAGCATCAAATGATGTTCTAGTTGCAAAGCATGAAGGACAGGGCAGCAGAGATATTACATGGTCCCCTCTCTCAAGGAATCAAGGGATTCATCATCACAAAAGAGAAGATATTTTTAAACAACTGTAACACAATTGGCTGATAAGTGTTCTGACACAGTGATTCTCAAACCTAATGTATGTTCAAATTACAGATTAAACTGTAGATTTTGATTCAGTGAGTCTGAGTAGGGCCTGAGATTTCATATTTTTAGCAGGTTTTCAGATGATAGTGATACTACTGATATGTAGATCACACAGTAAAAAGCAAAACTCTAGCATAGGTGTAAGCTGGGAATTATTAGAGCGCACAGAATTCATTTTTTTTTTTTTTTTTTAATTTGCTGTGGTTGGTTGAGGAAGAAAACTTCATGTCCGAATGATAAATAGTTTGCTCTTGGAGTGATGTCAGCATCATGGTAGCATACAATGCTCGGTTTGTCTCTCTCTTCCAATATACTACTAATAAAACATCCATAACACAGCAAAGCTTCCCCTGTCCAACATGCCAGGATGCCAGAGAGTTCCACACATCTGTCCGTCTAAATGGACTGGAACAACAGAGGAAGCAGAACTGATGAAACAGCAGAGGCTGTACTCCTGATGCCAGCCCTCTGGCCATGGCAGATGATCCCGCGGCCCCAGAGAGCCCACCTGCAGCAGGAGAGGCAGAATGCATGACTCCAGAATCCCAACTGCTGTGACACCCACAGGGAACCAGGCAATAGTAGAGGCAAGGGGCCTTCCAGTCATGGTGCTGCCTGAGATTCTGGCCTTCCCCCTTGTCTGGCAGTGGCATACTTGAGCCTGACAACCGCAGATGCAGTGGGGCTGCTCATGACCCATGTTTTTCCCCCTGGCCATGGTGGTGGTGGCGCAGTCCAGGTGACCTTGGGTACAGTGGAGGTGTCCGCTTCCCTGCTGGCCCCAGTGGTGATGCTAGTAACAGCAGTGACAATGGCAGCAGCAAGGCAGCAGCAGGCCCTGAGGCAGAGGCTGGGGAGGCTGAAAAGCGCCCACCCTCAAATGTAGCCAGAGGCCGCTCAGGTAGGAGAAACTAAACACGCGTGCTATACTGCACTCTGTATCAGACCAATCTCTAGTAAGGGGATTGAAACAGTAATCAAACCTTTCAAAAACAAAAGTCTAGGCCTGGACAGCTTCAAAGTGAAATTCACCAAACATTTAAAGAAGATGTGATAACTCTCGTTCTCAAACTCTTCCAGAAATTCTATGAGGAGGGAATGCTTATTTTACAAAGCCAACATTACCTTGATGCCAAAGACTAAGCAAGAACAAAACAAAACAAAACAAAAATAAAATTATAGACCAGTATCTCTGATGAACATAGATACAAAAATCTATAACAAAGTATTCAGTTCAGTCACTTAGTCGTGTCTGACTCTTTGTGACCCCATGAATTGCAGCACACAAGATCTCCCTGTCCATCACCAGTTCCCAGAGTTCACTCAAACTCATGTCCATCGAGTCAGTGATGCGATCTAGCCATCTCATCCTCTGTCATCTCCTTTTCCTCCTTCCCCCAATCCCTCCCAGGATCAGAGTCTTTTCCAATGAGTCAACTCTTTGCATGAAGTGGCCAGAGTACTGGAGTTTCAGCTTTAGCATCATTCCTTCCAAAGAACACCCAGGACTGATCTCCTTTAGAATGGACTGGTTGGAT